>CM062230.1:5746408-5810361 GCA_031216235.1 Syzygium jambos | reverse complement strand
AATTGGCTGTAAACAGGTGTCGTGACCCTCCGTAGCGTAGGGTTAAGGGGCGAGCTTGTTTAGAGGTAACGTCGAGCGAGAAATTGACGGTCCTCATTAAACTAGAGGTGTTTGCCCTCGTTAGGTTAGTCCAACACCGTCACTCCACAAAGCACGAGTTCTTCTTCATGAATCTGCTGCCGTTCCACTTCTTTTCTTTCGTTTTGCAAACATTCAGAAACTATAGCACAATCGCAGAATCGCAAAACTCTCACTTCTTCAAGCCTCCATTGTTCCCTCTTTCATGACCGTTCAACTTTCATACTTAGAACATTATCCTCGGCGAAATCAAGTAAAACAGCAGAAAGGATTCAAATGTATCTTAACTGGATCGTACGGACCATAAAAAGAATAGAAAAAAACCAACAATTCAGTTTCACTTTTAACTTGGAAGAAACCCACGACGATCAATTTCATTTACATACAAGCGATTATCAGCCACTCTAAAGATCAATCAACATTTAGTCACGTTTGACATTGAGACTAACGAAATGGACTGAAAACGAGGCTGGAAATAAGCAGAGACTGAGCAGAGCGGGCAACATACGGACGGAGATCTTGGCCGATTCAGAGTTGCAATGAGAGGATCAAACAAATGTCTTAGTCTGAACACGTAACAATCGACCAAGCACCAATATCCAAGAATTTTACCCAAATTTGTACACAGGTTCCCTCAAGAATTGTCAAACACATAGCTGGCATTTTAATCTAATGATACACACACAATAATATCTCAACAATTTTGTTACGGAAGCCAAGCGATCGAACAATAAATTTGACAGAATAAAAAAATAAATCGGACACCAGATTTACGTGATTCGGTCGTAGTGACCTATATCCACGGGGAGAGCAGCACGGAATTCCACTATAGATCAAGCGATACAACGGAGATTACAACCACACTCGAGTCACTCAAACACTCTAAGTGTTTCTCAAGTCCCAATTACACCCAATAACTCACTCCGTATTTAGCCCCACAATTTCTCCCGAAATAATTTCTTAATCTCGCAAAAGAATTATACACTAATCTTAATACAAGATTTAATCGCTACTAACACTTGAATTCTTGATGTAATTTCACGAAGAAAGTCCCATGCCAAGCGCTCGACGAAACAGAGCTTCAAGACTCAAATCAACGGCGGCAATTCAAAACTTCTTCGTAACCAACGAAACAACCCACTGCCCACGCTCATCAACAACGGCGTGCGTGCAAATTCTGCAATGCAATATTACATATATATGCCCATGAAAAGGATGCCCAGGCTGACTCAATTTATGAAGGAAATAGTGCAGCTCGGTCAAACCCAAGTCCACGTTGGACTTTCCCCTTTGCTTTTTTTTTTTTTTTAATTTCTTTCCTTGGACGATTTGCTTTCCTTTCGTATTTGCTTGGTCGACAATCTCTTCCACACAAATATATTATCAAGACAAAATAGGAAAGCTTTTCCTTTTTTTCTTCTTTCTCCGATGCTGAACAGGAAATCTATATTTCCATAGTAGAGGTCCACATATAATCAATTTCGGACTTTCCTTTAATATATTTTGAGTCGGGTTTCGTTCAATGGGCTCAAACTCGAGACATATTTTAACAAATTTGTCTCCATATTATCGCAAAAAAAAGCAACATAATGAGTTCAAATTGCTAGCAGAAGCTCCGTTACGTAAGATTTACACTCAATATATATATATATCTAAGGCTTCATTTGTTTTGCGAAAAATGAATAATTTGAAAAATATTTTCCTAAAAATGGTTGCTTGTTTAAAATAATGATTTTGGGCAAAAGTACACTACAAGTGCCATAACTTGTGTACGGCGCTCACTTTAGTGCCATAACTTTTTTTTGGATCACTTTAGTACTAAAATTTTTGAAAAACGATTACTTAAGTGCTAAAATTTTTGAAAAACGATCAATTAAGTGCCAACTCCGGTTCCGTACACAATTTTTCGCCGGAAATCTGACGTGGCATTTTTTTTATTAATTTCTGAAGCTGACGTGGCTCGTCGGAGTCTCGCCGGAGATTAACACTTAAGTGATTTTTTTTCAAAAATTTTAGCACTTAAATGATTGTTTTTAAAAAATTTTAGCACTTAAGTGATCGTTTTTCAAAAATTTTAGCACTAAAGTGATCCAAAAAAAAGTTATGACACTTAAGTGATCATTTTTCCTCCGACTTGGCACCAAAGTGATCCGAAAAAAAGTTATGGCACCAAAGTGAGCGCCGTACACAAGTTATGGCACTTATAGTGTCCTTTTGCCAATGATTTTGCTATAATAAAGTTTACATATGTGTTTGTTGCATTTTGCAACATTTTGTTGATATGTATAAACTCTTTTGCATTCAATAAAGTGTTTATGAATGTATTAATTGTTACCATGTTGAATACATATATTCGAAGAAAATCTCAAGGTATTATGTAAACCTTGAGTAAAGGATATGGGCATTCAGTTATTAGCCTCAAGGATATATCTTGTTACACATAAAGTGAAGTTAATTATAGAGATAAGACATATGTAGATTTATTGGAAGCATAAGGATAATCTCTAGTGGCACATCAGGTTTTGTGACACTTCAGGAGAGAGAATGTAGATTGACAAAGGGGATGGCACATAAGGTATCACTTTCTATGAGGTGTTATCCATATGCCACACTGCTATATTGAATCAATATCAGTAGAGTTAAAAGTGCTCGTGACCATAGAAGGCTTTGTGTGTATTCATGCAGCTATCATCATGATTCGGTATTTGAGATTTTATGAGATTGGATTGACTGTTAGGAATAATCTCTAGACCAACATAAATATGCGCACATACAGTACAATTTCAATTAATATAATCTGAGTGGGAGAATGTAAGAGTTTTTCTGATGTGGGCTAAATTAATTGAGATTGCAATTTACCGTTATACGGGATTGGTCCAATAAGATGAGATAAAAGAATTCTTAATTAGTCTAATATGGGACTGGCTAGTTTGGGTCGAGTAAAGCCTGGCTTGTGATCAAAGAGTCTATGCGTTAAAATTCTATAGAAAGTGCTCAAGTTTCTTATCTAACCCTGATACATAAATAACCTCACATGAGGAACGGTTACTGAACGCTAAGTGTGATGGGTAGTCTCATTGAGCCAGTGATACAGAGAGTAATAGAGGAGAAACACTTGCGTTGAGGATCATTGCTATTCTGCATCAAGAACGATGAATCCTAAATTAGGTGCGCAAATTCCTTTTTAGCAAATACTGTGTTCTAGATTCTAGCTATAGAGATTTTGGGGTGCCGTTTTTGCAGCTTAAAGATTTTGCAATATATAACAGTAAAGATAATATGAAGAAACAATGACATTTAATAAAAAGAAGGAAATACCTAGCTCATTTTTCAAATAAGTTCTAATATCTACAGAAACTGAAAGGCTTGCCTAACCAGAAGTTCCTACTCCTAGGCTACCTTCGCCCGGGCCGTCGCCTTCTCTTGGCATTTCCTTCAAACCAAACATGTTTGCAGGAGATGAATGCATTTCCGATGACCACTCCAATCACTAAGCCGCTCCCATAACCCATAAGAACAATTTTCCAATCGAGTTCAATTGGCGATCCCAAGTCTTCTTCTTCGTGGGTTGAAGGTTGTCCTGACTTATCCCTTGAATCTCCACATTTCTTGGATATCAATTCCCCACACAGTCCCAAGTTCCCTTCAAAAGAATCGTTGGAAAACGTAAAGAACTGTCTCTCTCTTGGCACAGACTCAGTCAGATTGTTTTAAGACACATTTAGGAAAGAAAGGAACCCAAGTTCTATTAACTTTTGGGGGATCTGTCCCGAGAGCTTGTTCTGAGAAGTGTTGTGAGATTCCCTAACAGTGATGGGATATGACTAGTAAGTAAATTGTTAGAAACGTTCAGTCCCTACAGTCTTTTGAGATCACCTTTGACACCGGGGATCTCTCCTTCGAACAAATTGCTAGAGAGGTCGATGATCGTGAAGACTTCTAGTATCTTTGTGTAATACCATTCAAGCACTTTGTAAATCACTATCATGGAAAATTCGTAATTGCCATAGTTGGTGAACATAAACTACAATGTCGGCGGTAGGTTTCTTTGCATGTACGTATAGTTTTTCCTGTCCAATTTCATGGCATTCTAAGACCAAAAGAATTCCATGGGCAACTTACCGTCAAATGTATTATTATAAAGGTCAAGTATTTGCGGCTTAAGGATTGTGGAACTAGATTTAGGCCTCTCTATGATAGTGGAATTTATTGGATCTCAAAATCAGGACGTGAAGCTCCGGTAGAGATCCCAACCATGACGAGAAGGTGTCCATGATAAGATTGTTTCCAAAGTTGATGAACTCGAGCATTTTGAATTGGCCAAGGACCTTAGAAACTTGCCTTCCATTTGGTTGCCACTCAAATCAATCATTGTCAGTTGCATCCCCCTCACCAATACCTCGGGAATGCTTTCGTGAAAATTGTTTCCTTTTAGGTTCAATATCATAGAGATTCGCTGATATTGTCCAAACAAACTGGAAGCACACCAGTCAAATCGTTAGAAGACAAGTCTAGTGTGATTGCTGAACTCAAATTGCAGATCCATGGGGGCAATGCTCCCGTTAGGCTGTTGTTGGATACTATACAGAATATTATGGAAGGTGGTGCTTCAGTGGGGTGATTGTCACACCCTGAACCCCATCGAGCTCGCGACATCCCGCTGCTCCGGTTGAATAGTTGCGACGTCCCAGGAATGTCGCCGACCCAACCCAAATATCAGAGCCACATGCGGAAGCGAATATAAAAATCCCAGACAGAAAGATGACGACGACGGGGTAGAACAACAGAACAATTGAGCAACCACAAATTAATACAACACCAAATATACAAACATAGTATTATAGACATAAATACAGACGAACATCCTCCGCCACCGTTTAAACAAAAGTTCAGAGGTCTGGTTACCCTAACTTCATTATCGGTCTACCTAATCTACACAACCCCTAAACTGGCCTAGGGAAAAACCTAAGGGTCGCCCTTCTCCATTCTGCCCCTAATTCATTTGGCTCAATCCTTCAGAAATCTCTTAGGCATTGCCTGCGAATCCACCGAGCACCATGAGGAGCTCTTCGCACTTCAAAAAGAGGAGGCGGTTCCCTGGGTTTATGGCTGGGGGTCTGAAAGTGACGGTTATACAACCGTGAGACGAATCTCAATAAGTGTATAACCCCAAACCCCACATAGGCATTCACGTACCGCCAGACGAAAACACACATAACACACAATCTATCAACCAAACTAACAATCACACGAGACCCTACCTGGAATTCCTCATGCACGTCCCTGCATGTTAGTCAAACACACAGCCAGTATGCCACAAAAATACATCACAACCGCGCGCGTGCCCCGATTATAGAGCAAAATCCACTTGGGCACGTCCCATACCATGCCTAGCCGTTTTTTCCCCATAATCGAGCATCACACCACGCGATACAAACACACTCGCACACCAACTCACACCACGCATCACTTTCCCAAATCTCGCACATCAAGCCAATTCCCGCTTATTCTCAACCTTTCCACCACTACCGTGCCTGCGTAAAACGCATCAAGCCAACGGTCTTCTCACCTTGTTAGACATCGACACCCCGTCGGGCTGGGCGTCTTCACCTCGTCAGGGACGGCATCGTCCCGCGTAAACGTACACGCCTCAGGACGGAATCCTACACACACTTTTCTTCTACTGCGCCCGCGTAAAACGCATCAGGCCAACGGTTTTCTGACCACGTCAGGCATCATCACCCCGTCGGGCCGGGCATCGTCACCTCGTCAGGGACGGCATTGTCCCGCGTAAACGTACACGTCTCAGGACGGATCCTTTCTAACCAATCCCACATTTCCGTACTCTCGTTCCACTCAAACCACACATACACACAGCCAACCACACCCACGGTTATACACAACCTCATGCCTCACCCACACTTCACAAATGCACATTCTTGTCACACGAACACCACACGACCATACACATGCTTGACACATGAACTCATTTCGCAATCACACCACACACCTCACGGCCATACACACAGGGCACACGACCACTCAATATTCAGCCCAACAATCATTCAGAAATCAACCAACAATTACAACCACTTTACAAACACACTGTCCACATACAAACACACATTCAAGATCAATTCCCGTCACAAGGGCAGCAACCATTCAACCTCGACACCCCCACCATTCCGCTCATAATAACGAACATCCAAAGAATCGGGGTAAAATTGGGCAGTTTACATAGTGACCAAATCCCATTCAAATAAATAGTAAACGAACTCCAAAAATTCTAAATTTTGGATATGTCATAAAACACATCTTGATAAACATTTCTTATGAGAACACGAAACCCGGTTCAATCTATAACCATGCCTTTTTGTCCCTCGAAGTCAGACCAAAATCAGTTTGCTCTAATAGACCATTTTGTCCTCAAAATACATTTATTTCAACACCCAAATCACCTTAAAAAGCTTTTAAATTTTTATATGTCATAGTTACAAATGTCCCCATCAAGTTTTGTGAAGGAAGTATTTTGAAAATAGGCCTGAAAAAATTTATAAAAATTCGAACAGACCCGAAGGTTGGGTGAACAGTAAATCGAGCAGTTTTATTTTGGTCCAAAGATGGACTTCTGAATGGAATCAAATTATTTCCAAAAATTTCCAAATTAAAATATGTTATATGTCAAGATGTTGGGAACAACTTTCATGAAGAATATTTCTTCAAATTCGGCCCCCAAAATTCTCCACAAAAAAAGCAATCTGGGAGGGTACAGAAAATACAATTTCAAGATTCACCCAAACTTCAAGGATCCGAGTCCTTGTTGATACCCACCGAACTTCAGCCCTCAAAATTCATTCCACAAGGTTCAAACTACCATACCACAACGATCACGGCATTACATGGCAATTTCACGTAATTAATTGCCGAATCAAACTATCCAATCTATGTGCTGAACAGAAAATCACAACCCTTATCTCAGCCCCAAAACAGCCACTTAAACTACCCAAACCGAGCCCTAAACATGTCTAACAATACCCGAGGTCCTAGGTAACGATTGGGAAAGTCACTTACCTAAGAAAGGCGAGACAAACGGGCTGGATGAGTGGCTGAAATGGGCGGAACAGCAGCAGCAGCAGCAACAACGGTGATGGGAGGAAACGAACATGAAGAGAGAGAGAGAGAGAGAGAGAGAGAGAGGGAGAGAACACGGGAAAGTGAGGGGGAGGGAGTGACCAGCTGGAACAAGAATGGGAGGAGAGAGAGAGGTTTGACTAAGTTGGACCAACTTTTCCAAAATGCCCAAAATGCCCTTGAACACTTGGCCCACATTAATCCTTATCCAATAATTCAAGGGTAAGATGATAATTTAATAATTTCAATTTCTTTTTCATTTATTTTAGTCCT
Organism: Syzygium jambos; assembly: GCA_031216235.1. Taxonomy (NCBI): domain Eukaryota; kingdom Viridiplantae; phylum Streptophyta; class Magnoliopsida; order Myrtales; family Myrtaceae; genus Syzygium; species Syzygium jambos. The sequence continues at coordinate 5,802,879 of CM062230.1, read as the reverse complement.
CAATTATTGCCCAAAATTATCCAAAATTCGGAATTCCCAATACATGGTCCAGAGGCAAAATGGTAATTTTCCGGTCCTGGGGCGAAATTCCAATTTTCGCATATACGGGTTCCATATGTGTGTGGCCAACATAATATGGCATTGGATTCGTGAAAATAGCCTCTTAAGCCCTCGAAAATCGACTGCAAAGTCCTGGGAATAAAACAATATTATTTTTCACTTCCGAGCTAAAATTTCAATTTTTGACTGTAACAATTCTAAATGTGCGTGGTCACCCTAAAATGACATTGGCCTCAAAAAATAACCTCAAACGACCTCAAAATTGGCATCGGTGACCAGAGGGGCAAAATCGTAATTTTTCCGGTTCCGAACCGAAATCCAGTTTTTTGCAGAAATGGGTGGCCCCAAGGTTGGCCAAGCCAAAAACGTCATCGGCCGCTCAAAATTGTCAATTTCAAAATTCCCGATTCCCGGACCCGAATTCCAAGAAATGACTAAAATCGAGCAATCGCGATTTTAGCTTATCTCTGGCTAACGGGTGGCTCATTGGGATTACGCGCTCTCGACCCGTGACAGACACTAAGTCAAATCACGTTTAAGTTTGCTCGAGCCAAGGCGACCTCGATTGTCATGTAATTGCGAGGGTTTGTTACTAGTTCCCTTTGGACACGATCAATCAGATAGATCGGTCTCGGTTGGCCCAAAACATTCTCTCGTCAATCCTTATGGTTAAAGGTCGAACCCAGGCCGAGTTCTTTGGTCGTGCGAACTCAATCCCGTAATGGCCTTACCCCTAAGATTAACATCCCGTGAATGCGCATTTCCGGGTGAGATCTCACTATAAGTGCATTGGCCAAAATTCATTTATTAAATCCCGAGAAAAAGGATCGAAAATTTAGATTGTTACAGTGATCCTTTCAACATGTTATGATATAGGTCTATAGAGTACATACAGAAAGGATTGATTGGGTACTATCGATCAAGACCAGTTAAGATGTTACGAGAGAGATTCAGGTACTGCATGCTATTAAAACTCCCGTTCCACACCCAAAAGGGCACTTCTTCCCTAATGTTGTTATCCGACAAGTCTAACCAAATCATATGCTCTTGGTTTTGTAAGAATGCAGGACACTCACTCAAATTGCATGATGCCAGTCCTACGGCCACAAGCTGATGAAGAATAACATTCGCGCTACTCGTGGGGCACGATAGCCTGTTATATGATAGTTGGAGCACTCCTAATGGTTTGAGCTTAAGAACGTTGTCTAGCTCAACGGTACTGCTAAAATTGTTTCTAACAAGACAGAGGAGTTCGAGATTTTGGAGTTGAGAGATAGATGAAGGTATCTTGCCTTGGAATTTATTGGCCCCAAGGTCAAGCACGACAAGTCCAGTTGTGTTCATAAGCCAAGATGGTGTCGAACCCGATAGCTGGTTGTTTCAGAGGTCTAAAACAGTTAGATGAGTGAGGTTCACAAGCTGAGATGGGACAGCACCGCTTACTTGGTTGTCAACAAAGCTTCACCCCACAAGCTTAGACAAGTTTCCGATTGAAGGTGGGATCTCGCCATATAAATTGATTGTCTCGAGGCTAAGAAAGGCCAGCCTTTTGTTCTTCCAAATACAAGACAATGAGGAAATGGACTGGGTAGTAAATGGGTTCTCACTGACATCAAGGTACTCGAGGTTGGTAAGATTAGCAAATGAAGCCGAGATGGATCCTGAGAATTTGCAACCACCTATGTTGAGATAACTCAAGGAAGTAAGGTTTCCCATTGATGCAGGTAGTGACCCTGCGAATTTGCCACCACTTATGTCGAGATAGCTCAAGGAAGGAAGTATTGGGATTAACAAGGGTCGCAGCCGTGAATTAAGATTCAATATCTGTAAGGAGCGGAGATTACCAATTGAAGTGGGTAGCTCTCCAGAAAAGCTTGTGCCAGGCAGTCGCAGCTCTTCAAGAGGACTACTCAAGTTAAAGTCAGGCAATCTGCCTGTCAGAGCTCTATTGTCATTCACCTGAGACGTCACAACTTCGGCAAATTGAAAATGGCAAACGGAAAGACGCCGTGCAGGCCACACACATCCATGTTCAGCCTTCTCAGGGAAGACAAATTCGCTAGAGTGTTGGGCACTTCGGACGACAAGTTAACGACACCTAGGAGAGGTACTTCTAGGCTAGTCGGATTTTGAGCTAGGCTTCTTAGGCCCTGCGCTTTCATCTCCAACAAAAGTGCAGAAGTTTATGGATCTCGATTGCTACACAGGTCAAGGTACACCAACCTTGTAAGCTTGAAAATTTCTGATGGACTTGGCCTGAAACAATGGAAGCAGAGAGATCATGATGAGTCAATCTCGACAGATCTCCAACTTAGGATGGTATCTGAGAGTAGTTGAAGTGGTTGTCGCTGAGATTGAGCTTTTCAAGATGAGCAAGCTGGAAGAGGGTACCGTTGTTGTCGATAGAACCATGGAGAAAACTACTTCCCAGGTCGAGAACAATTACATGGCCTGTGTTCTCGTTGCACTCAATCCCATTCCAGGAACAGCAATCCTGACTGTTTTTCCATGATAGAGTCTTAGGATGAGCGAGAGGATCACCCAAAATGCTGGCGAGTTTGTATCTCTTTAAATTGTAGCAGGGCAGACATTTCGTCCTCGAGACACAGAGGTTTCGTAGAACGGGAGAGATTGTGTGCACCAATCGGCTGAGACGACAAGTACAAGAAAAGCATGTGTATGGACATGTAGAAGCATGATGAGCGAGCTATTTTGTTCGGAACAGAGACAACTCAGTTTTTGATGAGCAGAGTATAAGAGAGTGAAGCACATTTTATAGGCGGTGCTTGGTGCCTAGGGATATGAACATGCCTCATCTCATGCTACGATGCATCGAATCACTGACTTTTCGTGAGATGAAACACAGATCATGTGCAGCACCTATGAATATTTAGGTGCATGCGCATTACTTTGTGCAGTGCCGTAACATATAGCTTCCGGGGAACTTAATGAGAACTCAGCCATTAAATCTATATTTGCATGGAAGACTTGGGTCAACCGTGGAGAAAGCAGCAAAAATAGCGTATGAAATGGTAAGAATTGAGGGTCGAAATTGAAGACTTTGGTTGCTCATTTGGCCCCTCTCATTCTCCCAACGATTGCTTTGTGGCGGACCTTCTTGTTTGAGACATTAGTGCTGTTTTGACTTTAAATATATGATCTGTCAACATTTACTTGAGTCACTGATGCGAAATGTAATTTACGAAATGTAATGTGATTGGTGAAATTAAGACCATTCATACTGCATTTGGTTGTCTGGATTCGGATTTGGACTAAATAGGATAAGGTGGGATTAGAAATCCTCCCAATATCCTCGGGTTTGTAAAAAATCTCATCATATATCTAGCGCAACCTAACATAGGAATCAAAGTCCTTGAAAATCTCACTTGCCCCGCGCAATCTTCGATGGGATCTGCAAATCTTGCACTACCAAGGTCATCAAACCCACTCTCTTTAACTCCCTCTGGTCCATCTCCTTCACCGCTAGCTTCGCCAAATCCACCACCATCTCCACCTGTTAGAATTATAAATCTAGCGGAAAATTGAAGATTCCGATTATTTATGGATAAACAAAATCATGCATAATCAGAATTGTTTGCAGAAATGTAAAGAAATCTGTACTAACCTCCAGCCATTGATGAAATCGAGAACCTAATAAGCGGGGCTTTGACGATGGTCAATAGGCATTTCTAGCTAATTGCCTTCTCAACGTCGACGGTGTGCTTTTATGATATCTCATATCGATGAATGAGAGATCGATAGATGATTTGGCTTATACGACCTATTTATATCTCCAAACATATCCTTATAGACAACTTTTTCCACGAAGATAGTTATCTTATTATTGAGTGATCACCATTGTTATCACGTACTTTAATGCGCTAATTAAACGTTGACGAAATTAATTAATATGGGCAATAATAAACTGAATGTGAGATCACGTTATTGATAATATAATTATAACATTCATTCAGTATTCCTCACTTAGTCTCACTACGTCGGAGGCGATCCGGATACCGGTGAAGACCAGCCGCGGGGAGTGACTTGGGGAGGCAGTGAGCGCGACCGATCTGGTGGACTGAAGGGTGGTGGATGCCGTGGGCGAAGCTTGGGCACCACTTGACGTGGAAACCAACGAACTGGGATAGTGAGGAGCGGTGAGGAGTTGGCGGGAGATCGACAAGTGGATGATGCCGTGGCGGTGAGCGACGAGGGTGAAGACACCTCTGTTGTGGTGGTGTCCTCATGTGGTTGCTGACAAGTTAGGGTGCGAATGGTAACCATTCTGCTCCAGAAATCAAATTCTTGCCAGAAATTGATTTCTAGAATTCTTGCCAGAAATTGATTTCTGGAGGAGAAATCTGTTTGGTAAAACATGATTAATTATGCTCCAGAAATTGATTTCTGGAAGAGAAATCTGTTTGGTAAAATAAGAGGAAATTTCTATTTCTGGATGAGAAACACATTTGATAATGTCACGTTAGTTCTATTTCAGCAACAAAGATAGTTCAAACTCAATTGCAAAATATTATTTATCTTAATCTACAATGCATAATATTCGAGGCAAAATCTAGTATATTTTTTTTTGTAAGCTTTACCTAGTGCTAATGCCTTGCGATCTCACCGGCTCTCGCGCTCAACCCGTAAAGTAGCAATTAAAATGGATGCTTGTAAGTAGCGAAAAAGAAGAGAAGAGAAAAGAATTGGTAATGGTAGTTCTCAACCACCGCCAGTTAATTGAATGCTTTGCGTTTATCTTCCTCTCCTATCATATTTACCATAATCACAAACCCGAATACAAAGGTAAAAGGTTACAGGGCATATGCTAACAATGTCGAATTTTTTTTTTAAGAATTTTTTAAATGGCATTACAATCTGCCACTCAAATTGGAAAGAACCCAATTGTTAGCAGCGCCTATGGGCATACACAATCATCCCCTTCTCCAGCATCATCATCCGAGTCGGCGAATCCATCGAAAAAGGCATTGAGGTACCAAGGGCAACGTTCGTTCCATTCACCCTTCCTCGCACGAGCTCGCCATTTCTGATCTTCAATCATCTCCGAGGAAAGGCCCCACTCTCGTGATTCTTCCTCTGTGTGATGGATAGCAAGGCTGTACTCTCCACCTTCCCCCAACTGCATCACACGGAACTCGCAATTCCCTGGATTGTTGAGTTGCTCGAATTGCTCAACCGTCCACTTGAACCATTTCATGAGGAAGACGCGCGATGTCAATCCGTGAGATACGATGATGAGATTCAGATCATGAGAAGGATCAATATGGTGCCTGTTCATATCGATGTCTCTCCATAATGATTCCATAAAACCTGCAGAATTTACATGCTTCTTTAGTGCAGTTCAGTAGTACTATAAGCAGAGTAAAATGACCAGAACTTTATACAAACAAGGCTTCATGGAGCTCATCTGGCTGTCCCTCTTGGGGTAGAACATCTTCCAAAGAACACTCTACAACAAACTAAAAAATAAATGAAAGCAGCATATTCGTGTGTCAGCTTACCTTATTTCCCTGATAATAATAGAACAACCAAGGACTGCAACTTATTGTTAGAATACTAGCTGGGTCAAAATACTTTAATCAGTTTGTCACCTCAGCAGTCCATGTTATTCTTTTCTCATCTTCTATAAGATTGGTATGAAATTTCTGTAAAACTTTTAATCCACTATACAGTACATTGTATTAATAAAGCACGCCGTCGACAAAAAAAGCATACCTATGCCTATGAGGTGACCGAGAAATGTGCAGGCCAGTCATCAATATACTTTCACCCTAAAAGATTCTACCTTCAACTTTACTCATGAACCATAATACTCGGTGGTCTAAAAGACATTAAGCGAGATGGGTTCAATGCTATGCACAGGGATTTTGCATTGATGATAAGCTATATCCTCAACTGCAGTAATCCCAAAGCTGGATGACCATATGCTTGCATTCTCTTTTCTGCACACTCAGGAAACAATTCGAGCTCTTGGCATTGCAAAGCACATCATTCAAAGGATCCGAAAAGAACAACAATCAGTAGATTGGCTGGTGGAACCGGTAGCTAAATAATTAAGCTTTAAGACAATCCGTTGACTCCCTCCCTCCCTCCCTCCTGGCCAGAAACCATTTAGGCAAGATCAAGAGGAGCTCTCACTGGGAACAGTTGCAGAGGATGGACTTTAAACACACTCAAGCAAGTTCGACAAACAGCAAACCTCTCTGACCAATAACAAAAACACATGATCAAGCAAGACATTGGTACGCCATCCACACAAATTCATTCCTTCAGCTGATTTCTCTTGTGGACACATACCCTCACGATTCATCCGCACACTAGACCAGCCACGAAGCAAAGCCGACATCAATGAACGCAAAGTCGAACAATTGAATTCAAACACCATTAGCCCAACAAGCAGCATTCACGTGAAATTGCATTGATCGAAAACATACAACCCCGACGCGAAATCGAAGGCCAAAGAATGGAAAGAAGAAAAAAAAAACTCACTCGAAACGTGATCGAACACATTGGCCGCCGATTCCCCTTCCGGAAACCGGAAGAAGAACCGGCCGAACCGCTCCCTCGCCTCCTTCACCCGCCTCATCCGCTCCTCCACCTGGAAGTTCCCGAAGTCCTGCTCCCGAATCCGGCACTCCTCCCGCACCCCCATCACCCGGTTCCGGCCGAACGACCGCCCGATCTCGCGGAGCGTCGACCGGGTCCGCTCGTACGGCGAGGCGTAGAAGTAGACGCGCCACTCGCCGCCGCCGGAGGAGACCAGGGAGCGGAGCCGGTCGCCGGCGGCACGGGCCTGGGCGATCCCCTGCGGGGTGAGGGGGATCCGGTGGTCGGGGGTGGTGGTGTAGGCGGACGGCGAGAGGTTGTCCTGCGACTCGCCGTGGCGGACGAGGATGATGTGCTTCGGGAGCATCGACCCGTGCTGCGGATGCACCATCGTCGCAGCTCCTCCTCCTCCTCCTCTTCTCCTTCTCCTGCAATCTCTCTCTCTCTCTCTCCTGTGACCCTGACGATTTTTTGGATATGGTGTGGTTCGTTTCTTTTGCGTGTATTTCCGGTGCAGTCGCGAGAAGGGATGAGGGGCCAAATCGATCGCCGCCGCGTGCAGTGGCGGTTCCGGTGCAGTCGCGAGGAGGGAAGGGGAGGGCAGCGAAGTGCTCGAAGAGTTGAACCAGACGTAAGAGAACGAAAGAAATTAGGGCTAAAATGACCCAAAGAGAGAACGAGATGGAAGAGAGAAAAATGGCCAGAATGAGTTCCCGGAAGAGAGAAGCTACAAAAAGTAGCTTCTCTTTTTTGGTGGAAAACTCATTCTGGAAGCAAAATTTGATTCTGGAAGCAAAAAAAGAATGTGTTTTTACCGAACACATTTTCTTTCCAGAATGCAAAAATTATTCCAGAATGCATTCCGGAAATTTTTTAACAAACGCATTTCTGTTCCGGAATGCATTCTGGAGCAGAAATTTTGCTCTAGAATGGATTCCATGCGCGCCCTTAATATCTAGATCCTTCACTCCATTCTCCATCGATGACAGATAATAGAGTTTGTTAAGTTACTCTTTAAAACTTTTTGTCCAATCCGGGCTTATCTCACCCTTGTCCCGAATTTCTTATTCGGCAATTTATCCAGCTATATCCAGATTTATTCGGTTTGGAGGACGTCGCCAAACACGAGATATGATAATTTGTTATCCTATCAAAGTTTTGAATTATCTTTTACTTATGGAGAGTGAGAATAGAGGTAGAATAGAGGTGATTGTCTATGTTCCATAGGGCGTTTGTATTGGGCAATAGCCTAATATTGTTGCCTAATATCTTCTTGTTGCTTGTTCTGTCTATATCGCCGAAATGAATAGAAACCGCAGACAAAAACTATACTTTTGTCGGTTTTATCAAGATCTCAGACAGTAAACAAACAAAAGCGATAATTATATTTAAAAAATACCTGTCTAAATAAGTTTCATCACTAACTAAAAGTTTATTTTCTTTTTCCGCTAATCTTAAAAAAAAGTTGCGCGTACATACATATACACACACATACACACATGTAAGTGGGTAAAGTTCGCGCAAGGTTGAATGACATGGCACTCTCACATGTGAGTTTTGCCTAGAAATTTAATTTTTATGGACTTTTAGAAAATCTCTGATGCTAGAAAATCTCTAATTCTTATGCATATTTTCGTAAGCTAATTGATGTACAAAAAATAATAGATTCACGCATATCGTGGGCAACAATATATATGACATTAGATGAATGATCAAAGTTCCAAGGCAGGTTAAATGCTAGTTTGTTCTCATATCTCTTTTTCTGAATTGAAGTTATATTACATAAAAATTCTTATTACTAAAATGAGAATAAAGTCCTACATCAAGGTTTTATTACACGATAATTACTTATCACTATCAATGAGGCTCGTTGTATAGTATTACAATTAATTATCACAAAAGTAAAACCTAAACGGATGAATTCACATATCTTATAATTGTTGATTTAAGGACCAAGCTAAGTTCCCAAGTGACAATTTATAACAATTCCAGAAACTGTACCATAGAAAAAAGGAATAATATATTCCCCGACCACGCTTAATTTGTAACAATCTATCATAAGTCTGCTGCAACTTGTTAAGAATAGCAAGACAAGATATAAAGCAAAATCTTGGCACATTTGGATTAAACCAAATTAACCTATGTCAATTCACCTTAGCCTTCTTCTCCCTAGTTAAGCTCCAAGCATCAGCTTGAGCGAAATCACCAGATTTAGAGCCTAAGGGCGCGCATGGAATCCATTCTGGAATAGAAATTCTGTTCCAGAATGGATTCCGGAATAGAAATGCGTTTGTTAAAAAATTTCCGGAATGCATTCTGGAGCAATTTTCACATTCTGGAATAAAAATGCGTTTGTTAAAAATACTTGATTCCAGAATGCATTCTTGATTCCAGAATGCATTTTTGATTCCAGAATGAGTTTTGGGCAAGAAAAAGAGAAGCTACTTTTTATAGCTTCTCTCTTCCAGAATGCATTCTCCTTATTTTCTCTCTTTTTTTCACTAATTTTTTTTTAGAAAATGCATAAAAATTGAAAAATTCCACAAAAATTCATAAAAATTTTCAGAAAATAAAAAAAGTCAAGATTTCGAGAAAATAGGAAATTTGGTGAATTTTTTTAAAAAATATATAAAAAAATCAAAAATTTCAAAATTTCACAGAATGGCTTAGAATACCTTTGGGTACCTACTTTGAGTGAAATTTAATTTTTTTGAGATGCCCAAAAAAATAAAAAAATAAAAAATTTCAAAACTTCACAAAATGGCTTAAAATACCTTTAGGCACCCACTTTGAGTGAAATTTAATTTTTTTGAGGTGCTCAAAAAAATAAAAAAATCAAAAAATCAAAAATTTCAAAACTTCATAAAATGGCTTAAAATACCTTTGGCCACCCACTTTGAGTGAAATTTAATTTTTTGGAGGTGCTTAAAAAAATAAAAAAATAAAAAAAAAATCAAAAATTTCAAAACTTCATAAAATGGCTTAAAATACCTTTGGGCACCCACTTTGAGTGAAATTTAATTTTTTTGAGGTGCTCAAAAAATAAAAAAAATAAAAATAAAATTAAAATTTCAAAACTTCATAAAATGGCTTAAAATACATTTGGCCACCCACTTTGAGTGAAATTTAATTTTTTTGAGGTGCCCAAAAAAATAAAAAAAATTAAAAATTTCAAAACTTCACAAAATGGCTTAGAATACCTTTGGGCACCTAGTTTGAGTGAAATTTATTTTTTTTGATGTACCCAAAAAAATAAAAAATAAAAATAGATTTCTGTTCCAGAAATCAATTTCTGGAGCAGAATTGATCATGTTTTACCAAACAGATTTCTCCACCAAAAATCGATTTCTGGCAAGAATTCCAGAAATCAATTTCTGGCAAGAATTTGATTTCTGGAGTAGAATGGTTACCATTCGCACCCTAAGAAGACCACTCTACCTGGTTGAGAGCAAGGCATTGAAGTTCCACACAGCTCAGCCTGAGTTTCCTCCAGATTATTTGATCTGGCAGCGGCCCAAAACCAGTCAAAGGTTTTGACGAGAAATTCAGAAATGAACTTTCTAGTTAGGCTGCACCCAAGCAGTTCCCGGGCGCCCATGGTTTAATTTTTGTTTCTGAATCAGGTTTATGTGAAAAAGTTGCTCCTAATCTTGAAACCAAAACAGGCGGCGGAAAGGAATATCGAATATTACCGAGACTGTGTTCACTACTACTTAATAAATACTAACATTTAACGGCATATCTGCAAAGAAAGGAACATAAATCCTGATATGACTAACGCGGAACCGCAAACAAAGGTGACGATTTGAGCAAGAAATAAATTACAGAAATAACATGTAAACACAGTAAAATAGGTGATTCGTGGGTGTGCCTGCTCCGCGGCGAGAGATTGATGAGATGATTCTACTATAATCGGCAAAGAGGAGATTCCAATTGCTCGAACACTCAACTCTCAAGTGTTTCGAAAAGTTAGATAATGCCTGACTTATAGGAATCAATCACAACAAGGGAGTTTTCTCGTGCTCTCAATTCTCTTATTGCAAATGTCGCAGCATATTAAGCGCACCCACTATGCACCATAGATCAAACTCAACAATAAAATATTTTTATTCAAAAATACTGTGAGCCCTTCTTTGACGTCAAGATGGACTTTAGCTTTAATAAGAGAAAGTCTTATGGGAATTCACATTTCCTTTTTGGCAACACCTACGATCTTGTTGGCAAGAGACTTTCTTAGTATGTGCCAAATTTTCTTGCAATTCAATTATGTCTCATATTTCAAATCAATCGACATAAACTTCAAGATATAGTTAACTAGGGCTGAGCATGATGGATCGCCCGAACCGGGACCGGACCGGATGGGACCGGCCGGTTTGGTCTGGTTATCGGGAGTATCAGTCCGGTTCCTGGTTCCTAAAAGTGGAACCGATTTTTGAGTGGTCCGGTTACCAGTTCTAGGGTGGGAACCGGATCGATCGGATCGGACCGGATCGATAAATATATTTATTTGTTTATTTTTCTCAGAAAATATATATTTATTTACTTTTTTAAAATTTATGAAAAAAATAGAAAGCATTTTACCAGTTTACCTCTACAGCAAATGTCCCTGTTGTTTCCCATAAAAAGAAGACAGTCCAATGCTCTGAGATTAAAAAATAGAAACTCTAATCACTAAGGCTCTTCCCAATTCACTCTCGCCCTCATCTCTGAGGATCTACCTAAGACATTCTATTAAGAAACAAGCTTGGATTTTGTCACAACACTATAATTAACGCTTTTGTCATATTGCAATAGGTTATTATTTCATATCCTTAGTTAATAAATGAATAAGTGATTGGTTTCATTGGAACCGGACCGGACCGATGGTTCGGTCAGGTCCACGGTCCCAGGACTAACCAGTCCGATCCTCGATCTTAGAAACTGGGAACTGGTCCTCCCGATCCGGTTTTCGATTCTTGGGTGGGACCGGACCGGACTGGATCGGGAACCGCTCACCCCTATAGTTAACTAACCACTATCTTGAGAACCATTCCAAGTGATTAAATTAGTTGCAAAGAAGTGTCATGCCCTGCTGTATCGTAGGGTTAAGGGGGTGAACAGGTTTAGAGGTAACGTCGAGTGGGGAATTAATGGTCCTCATCATATTTGAGGTGTTCGTGCTCGTTCTTCGGGGGTTCTCCCAAACCCTTACCTCACATATCATTGGAAAAATCAATTGATTTTGATATGTCTATGAAATTATATCTTATTTGGGAGTTGCTATTAGCATATTGAGGCCGACTATGAGCTAAGTGGGACGCGGGAGGACGTCTCATTTCCTACAAACCAAAGATTCTAGGGTCGGGGACTAAGTTACATGAAGTGCTTTTTTGGTACCTAACCTCAATTTGTTTGCCTATGACGTGATTCATGCGACCTTGTAAAATTATGGAATCCTAAAGTTCTTTTCCACTACCTTTTCATACATGGTTTCCTTGATTGAAAAATGTCATGGCATTGAAACATGAAAACAATATAAGGAACTCAAAACAACACGTCAAAAGGGGAGGGTACCAAAAAAGTTCTAAACCTATTGCATTCGTACCAATTCAGTCTTAAACCTTTCCATTAGATCAATTTAGTCCTAAACCTTTTCGTATTGGTACCAATTCAATCCATCTAGCCAATTTAGGCCGGAAATCGCTGACATGGACATTGCCAATCCTACATGATATAGCCGGCACTGCCGTGGACAAATTTTATAAATTTATAATATTTTTATCTTTTCTTTTCTTTCTTTTTTCTTTTTCTAGAAACCTCGCCGGCTGACTATCGCCAGCTACAGGCTGGTCTGGGCGAGGGTTGAAACCCTTGTCTATTACCCAGCGAGGGTTGTGACGCCCTCACCCAAACAAGGTGAAGGAATTGCAGCCCTCGCTCGCCATGGGCGAGGGTCGTCACGCGCTCATCTACCATAGGCGAGGGCGTGAAGGCCCTTGCTTGTGGCGGGCGAGGGCCATGATGCCCTCGCCCATGGCCAGCGAGGGCGCGGGGGCCTTTGCCCAGACCAAGCAAGGTTCGTCAGCCCTCGCCTGTGGCTATTGACCTCGCCGGTTAATAGTTTATAGAAAAAGAAAAAAGAAAGAAAAGAGAAGAGAAAAAAAATATTAAAAAATTATAAAATTTGTCCACGTCAATATTGCCTGTGTCATGTAGGACTGCGAGCGTCTATGTTAGTGATTTCCGGCCTAAATTGATCGGATGGGCTAAATTGATGCCAATATGAAAAGGTTTAAGACTAAATTGGTCTAATTAAAAAGTTTAAGACTAAATTAGTACTAATGCAATAGGTTTATGATTTTTTTGGTACTTTTCCCCACATCAAAAAGATAATGAAAGACAGGTAAGAGTAAATTACAGAAAGTAAACCTAATACAGAGTCGGGTAAAGAATATCATATGGCCTTGTTGTAAGTCCTAGACATATCCCCATGAGCTAAAACCTCGTGTTACCCGAATGCGGTAAAAGAATCGACAAAAAAAGTAAAATATGGTAAAATAACCCGGTACAAATCGGACAAAAAATTATATTATTGAGCCTTGGGACATGACTATTGTGAGCTAATTTTCAAAATCAAAGTCAAAGTCCAATTTCGACTAAAGAGAATTACACTAACGATATTAAAGACGTAAATCAACAAAATGACCCCTAAAAGTAATTCTAATATAAACGCAATGAGATTTTTTTTATCCTTTTCTTTTTATTATTTTTTTTTGTTTGTTTATCCATTTCATCTAAAAGAAAAATACAAGCTAAATTCAATTTATGTCGAAATCAAAAGAAAATGACTCTCTAAATTAGACGAATCCAAATCAAACAAATTTAATTAAAATTATTTCTAAGACGCAAGTATCTAGCTAGGACATTTTCCTATCACTTTCATTTCCACATTTTTTTATTTTTCATTTTCATTTATTACTTTTTGTTGAGAAACTTTCCTAATAGATTTTGAAGTTGACAAAACTATTTATGAGAATTTTGTAAGTCTGACAAATGTTGTGCAGTATTTAAATCCAGGAAGTTATAATCTGAAAGTTAGACTTTACGTGATTTAGAAGGAGAAGTTCAAATTCTATACTGCAAAGATAAAGTTCAGACATTGTATATGGCAGACGAAGAACTTCAGTTTGTATCGAAAGATTAAAATTCTGTAGAACAACCCATCCTGACTTAAGTTTTAAAGGTGAGTCAAGAACCAAACTTTATCTAGACTTTGACGCCAACCCAGAAGGAACACAATGGCTAGTAATCTAGCTTGGATTTCACAATTAGAAAGTCTTGATTGTTTCAATCTTAAAGGCTATTTTACAAGGGATATTTATAGCAAAATATCTTAATATATAATTGACAATCAAACTGAAGACAAGTTTTCCCTTATTCACGGAGAAGCTCTTCTTATGGAAACCGGACTTCTGGTTGTATGGGCAACTAGATTTAGTGGGATTAAGATTTTATCATCCAACGGCTACTCAATCCTTTTTATACAAATCTGTTCAAGGTAAAGATTAGAAGATGATCTTGTGAAGACTGTCCAACGACTAATTTGGAAGTGGAGAAGTATAAGATGAGACATTTCGAGGAGCAGAAGGAGAGATGATTTTTATAATCATTTATTCCAAAATCTGAGCAAACGCCGACCAATGTTACTTGTCTTGTATGTTCTGAACTCTGTGATCTTGAGAAACTTTTTATAAGAGTGATTGAGTGAGATAGAGTAACCTATCTTTCACAGAGTGTTATTACTCAAAATCTGTAATCTCTTGGTTGATCTTCTAGTGGAATCCAGCGAGTAGACTATTAGCGTGGGAGAGTAGACGTAGGCTTGATCTAAACCGAACCACTATACGTCTTGAGTGAACATTGTTCAGACTTTATCCTTAATCAATTATTTCTGCTTTAAATTGATAAAGAAGTACTCAATTCACCTATTCATCCTCCTGTAGGTGATATTTGTTAGTCACTACACTTTTAATATATTATTTTACTTATTACTTTTTTTTTATCTCCTTTCGTTTCTTTCTTCGTCCAACATCGTCACTCCACAAAGCACGAGTTATCCTCGGCGGAATCAAGCAAAACAGCAGAAAGGATTCAAATGTTTCTAAACTGGATCATACGAATATCCAAAAAGAAAATTTAAAAAAAAACAATTCGGTTTCACTTTAACTTGGAAGAAACACATCACGATCAATTTCATTTTCGTACAAGTGATATTCAGCCACTTCTAAAGATCAATCACTATATAGTGACGCATGACAGCGAGACTAATGAAATGGACTGAAAATAAGCAAAGACAGAGCAGAGCAGGCAACATACGGATGGAGGTCTTGGCAGATCAAGTCAAAGTTGCAATGAGGGGATCCAACATGTACGTCTTAGTCTGAATACGTAACGACCAACCAGATGCCAATATGCAAGAATTTTACTCAAATTCGTACACGGATTTCCTCAAAAAATCATCGAACACATTGCTGACATTTTAATCTAATGATCTACACGCAGTAATATGTCAACGATTCGTCAAATTGCTAGCAGAAGTTCACTTACATAAGATTTACACATAATCTATATCTATGACTCCGTTTGTTTCGCAGAAAATAGATGATTTAGAAAATATTTTCCTAAAAATGATTACTTACTTGAAATAATTAATCAATGATAAATGCTTTCATTGCTGACAACAACTTATCTCGGAGGATGACAATATTTTCGTTCATTCATTTACTTAAGCGATACTAGTTTTCATTTTTTATATTTTTTCCCAAATCATTTAGTTTTTGGGAAACAAATACTTGGCCTGGTAAAACCAGAGTAGATACGATTCGATTGAACATATCGAATGGATCCGAGCAAGGCAGTCAAAGAAGCAACTCGAAGATTGGAATCTGCGAAAGAGTGAATGGCGAACACGGCTCAAGCTCTTCGGCAACAACGACTGAGACCAGGGGGTGAACAGAGCCTTTGCTCACGGTTGGCTTGAAGCGATGATCGACGGCAGTGAGCGATGTCCGAAGAAGGAGAATCAACTACGAATTCTCTCTGGACTTTGATTCTAGAGAGGAGGAACTTTTGGGGAGGTCAGTCCATGAGGTGGTCTCTGGTGTATATGGTCTACCGTTATGAATGGGACCGAGAGAGCTTAAAAGGAATCGCCAAGTCAGTCAGATGAGAGAGAAAGCCAGCTAGAGAGAGTCTCGATTCTGATGCAAACGGACCCCTTCACATGTGAATATGGGCTAGATGCTGATGGGTCTGGGTTGGTGGACTGGGCTGAAGTGAGCGAATTAGACTTAATAAATGGGCTGACGCAAATGGGTTTACAAAGGCCTCACTATATCAAATGTGTGCGCGGTAGGAAATGGGTTTACAAAGGCTTATTGGCAAAAATTCCGTTGTCGACAAGAAGCCACTATATCAAAGGAACCTTATTCTTCGAGTAAAAAAAGAAATAGATTTTACAGAAAAATCAAATGATAATAACTGTCCAAATTTCGGAGTACATGACCAGCAAGCAGATATAGCAAGAACTTCAAGAAATTCAACTGTGCCAAGTTGTTTCTCTGCGTAATATGCTGCTCTATGAGAAAGAATCCTATTTCCTACCACGCAAACATAAAACAAGGTCCGAAAAGCAAAACTGTTACACACTTCACAAGAATAATTTGTTAAGGTTATTGTCCAATAAACCTCCAAATGCGAATTTTTGTTTCAAATGACAATACAAGTGTTGGCCGTACAATTGGGAGGTGACAAACAACCAAAGAAAATGATTGAAGCGCGGACTAGAGCCTAGAATTGCATAACGTTTTGAGGACATTGTACCCTTGGTATTGTTCACTTTACTAGAATCAGTTGTGATGTGAACCCTGGATAAAGAAGAATCCATGTGGCAATTTAGATATGATTATCAAATAGGAGTACTTTTGCTTGAACATTGATAGAAAAAGGTGCACACGAACTTCGTTTACAAGCTAACAATGGCATAATCCAGAAAACAAAAAAGTTTGAGTTAGAGCGGTGGTAAACAGACGCGAAGAGAGATAAACCGAAGAAAGTGAAGGTTTGACATAAATAAAAGTAAAGATATTATGAAGAAACAAGTACATTTAAGAAATAGAAGGAAATACCTAGCTCATTATTCAGGTAAGTTCTAAAATCTACAAAAATTGAAAAGCTTGCCTGCCCAGGAGTTCCCACCCCTCCTAGGCTGCCTCCGACTAGGCTGTCGCCTTCTCTTGGCATTTCCTTCAAACCAAACATGTTTCCAAGAGATGAATGCAGTTCCGATGACCACTCCGATCACTAAGCCGCTCCCATACCCCATCATAACAAATTTCCAATCGAGTTCAATTGGCGATTCCAAGTCTTCTTCTTGGTGGGTTGGAGGTTGTCCTGACGCATCCCTTGAATCTCGACATTTCCTGGATATGAATTCCCCACACAGTCCTGAGTTCCCTTCAAAGGAATCATTCGAAAACGTATCGAATTGTTTCCCTCTGGGCACAGACCCGGTCAGATTGTTGTAAGACACGTTCAGGAAAGAAAGGAACCCAAGTTCTGTTAACTTTTGGGGGATCTGTCCTGAGAGTTTGTTTCAAGAAAGGTCCAATGACTCAAGTGCTGTGAGATTCCCCAACGATGGTGGGATGTAACCAGTGAAGAAATTGTTGGAAAGGTTCAGTCCGTGCAGTCCCTTGAGATCACCTATGACACCAGGGATCTCTCCTTCGAACAAATTGCTGGAGAGGTCGATGATCGTGAAGACTTCTAAGATCTTTGGGTAATACAATTCAAGCCCTTTGTAAATCACTGTCATGGAGAAATCGTAATTACCATAGTAGGTGAACAGAGGGTACAATGCTGGCCATTGGTTTTTTTGCAAGTACGTGAAGATTTTTGTCTCGGATTTCATGGCATTCCAGGACTGAAAGAACTCCATAGGCAACTTACCGACAAATGCATTTATAGAGAGGTCAAGTATCCGCAAATTAAGAAACGTGGAACTAGATTTAGGCCTCTCTATGACCCCATGGAATTTATTGGATCTCAAAATCAGGACGTGAAGCTTTGGTAGAGAACCCAACCATGACGGGAAGGTGTCCATGATAAGATTGTTTGCAAAGTTGATGAACTCGAGCATTTTGCAATTGGCCAAGGACCTCGGTAACTTGCCTTGCAACTGGTTGCCACTTAAATCAATCATCGTCAGTTGCGTCCCCCTCACCATTACCTCGGGAATGCTTCCATGGAAATTGTTGCCTTTTAGGTTCAATATCATGAGAGATTCGCTGATATTGCCCAAACAAATCGGAAGCACACCTGTCAAATCGTTATAAGACAAGTCTAGTGTGATTGCTGAACTCAAATTGCAGATCCATGGTGGCAATGCTCCCATCAGGCTATTGTTAGATACTATATAGTACATTATGGACGATGGTGCTTCAGGGGGTGTTCCTTTCAACATGTTGTGAGAGAGGTCTATCGTGTGCATGACTAAAAGATTGATTGGGTAATATCGATCAAGACCAGTTAAGAAGTTACGAGAGAGATTCAGGTACTGCATGCTATTAAGACTTCCATTCCACACCCAAAAGGGCACTTCTCCCCTAATGTTGTTATCCGACAGGTCTAACCAAATCATATGCTCTTGGTTTTGTAAGAATGCTGGAAACTCGCTCAAATTGCATGATGCCAGTCCCAGGGCCCCAAACTGAGGAAGATTAACATTCGCTCTACTCGTGCGGCATGATAACCTGTTAGATGATAGTTCGAGCACTCTCAGTTGTTTGAACTTGAGAAAATTGTCTAGTTCAACAGTACCACTGAAGTTGTTTTTCGCAAGGATGAGGAATTGGAGATTTTGGAGTTGATAGATTGATGAAGGTATCTCGCCATGGAATTTATTGCCTTTAAGGTCAAGCACGGCTAGTCGAGTGAGGTTCATGAGCTGAGATGGGATGGTACCGCCTAATTGGTTGCCAACAAAGCCTAGTCCAACAAGCTGAGACAAGTTTCCGATGGAAGGTGGGATCTCGCCAAATAAATTGATGTAACAGAGGCCTAAAGTGGTGAGCTTTTTAAAATTCCAAACCCAAGACAAAGAGGAAATGGACTGGGCAGTGAATGGGTTCTTTGTGATGTCTAGGAATTCAAGGCTGCTAAGATTAGCAAATGAAGCCGGGATGGATCCTGAGAATTTGCAACCAGCTATGTTAAGAAAACTCAATCGGAGATTACCAATTGAAGCGGGTAGGTCCCCAGAAAAGTTTGTGTTAAACAGTTGCAGCTCTTCAAGAGGACTACTGGAGTTAAAGTCAGGCAAGCTGCCTGTGAGAGCATTATTGTCACCTACTGCAAGAAATCGCAGCTTCGGTAAATGAAAAATGGCAGATGCAAATATACCGTGCAGATCGCACTCACGCATGTGTAGCCTTCTCAGGGAAGACATATTTGCTAGAGTGTTGGGCACTTCAGATGACATGTTGACGGCACCTAGGAAAAGTTCTTCCAAGTTGGTCAGATTTTGAACTAGACTTCTTAGGCCTGGCGCTTTCATTTCCAACAAATTTGTACGTGGATCCTGATTGCAACACAGGTTAAGGTACACCAACCTTGTAAGCTTGAAGATTTCTGATGGGACTTCGCCAGAAAAAACGGAAGCAGAGAGATTGAGATGAGTCAATCTCAACAGATCTCCAACTCGGGATGGTATTTGGGAGTAGTTGAAGTGATTGTCGCCGAGATTGAGCTTTTCAAGACGAGCAAGCTGGAAGAGGGTACTGTTGTTGTCGATAGAACCATACAGAAAACTACTTCCCAGGTCGATAACAATTACATGGCCTGTCTTCTCATCGCACTCGATCCCATCCCAGGAGCAGCAATCTCGACTGTTTTTCCAGGATCGGGTCTTGGGACGAGCGAGAGGATCATCGGAAACATTGGCGATTTCATATCTCTCTTTAAACTGCAGCAGGGCGGACATTTCGTCCTCGAGACACAGTGATTTCATAGAATGAGAGAGATTGTGAGCGCCAACAGAATCTGACCACAAGTACAAGAAAAGCATGTGTATGGACATGTAGAAGCACGATGAGCGAGCCATTTTGTTTCAAACAAAGACAATCTTGTTTTGATGAGCAATGTAGGAGAGAGTGAAGCAGATTTTATAGGTGGTGCTTGGTGCTCAGGGTTATGAACATGCCTCATCTCATGCTACGGTGTGTCAAATCAATGACTTTGCGAGTGATAAAGCACACAGAATATGTGCAATACAAATGAATTTGTGCCGTGCCGTCACAAGTAGCTACCGCGGAACATAAGGAAAATACTTGGGGCCCAAATTGACAATTGATTGATAGACAGGAAATTAAGCCGATAGATCTGTGAGCACGTCCTTTGGTCACTGATGGGGATTGTGACTTATTATTATGTAATGGGTTTGGAGAAATTATGATGGTTAAGAGTTTTGAACGGTCTTCATTTATTGAGAGGGACAATAGAGGCGATTGTCTATGAGCAATTAGACATTTGTATTGTGCAATAGCCTGATATTTACTTGTTGCTTGCTCTATGTATATTGCCGAAACTAGTGGAAACTGGGCACAAAACTACACTGTTGTCGGCACCATCAAGATCTAATACAGATTAAGCGAATAAAAGCGAAACATTTATCTTAAAAATACCTCTCTAAACAAGTTTTATCACGGAAAATTGGGAATTAGAAGTCGCCATCTTTTTTTTCTGGCTAAGTATATATTGATTTTTTTTAAAAAAATATAGATACACAAAAGCCATAAACCACGTGGCACTCTCATGTGTGAGTTTTGCGTAACAATTTAATTTTATGGCCACTTCATAAAATCTCTTATCCCGATAAGTCTCTAATTTTTATGCTTATTTTGATGTATGAGAAATAAAAAGGCGTAATTCCAAAAGAAAGCACTGATTTTACTTTGAGTGACAAATTTGGCCCCAACTTTTCTTTTTTTTTTTTTTTTGGTAAAGGTAAGTATGTATATACTTTTCAAACCAAATACAGAGAAGAGCTAAAACCACCAACAGACCCTATTAGGACACAGCTGTCCACATAAGGTCAAGAGAGGTTTTGCGGAGCTATACAACAGCAGAAGCCTAAACTAGACAACACCAGGTATAACCTAAGCAAGGGAACACCTATCCAAAACAAAGGAGGAGAGCCAAAACGCCAACAACAACAATATAGCAAAAGCAGGACACCGAAGACTCCAGGTAAATCCATCAGCAGCAAAAGAAACTCAGCAGCAGCAACACCATGTCCACACTGACGAAGCTTGGAGGAGAACTCAGCACTTCGGAGGCAAATCGGGAACACCAAACAACCAGCAACAGCAAAGAGTAAGACATATCGCCGGGACAGAAGACGTGAGTCCAGTTCTTCGGGAGCAGCATCAAGACTCGAGTGCAGCATCTGAGAAGCAACATCAAGGCAGCGGAGAAGGAAACCCAGAACACCAAGCCAACGACTAGCAGCAATAAAAACGCCCAACCACAGAAACAGGCCAGGACTCCGAGAGTAGCAGCAAGACTGGAGAACTCCAACGCATGGTAGAAGATCCATACCGGAGGGCCCACAGCATGGCCATCTTCAACCAAAAGCACAAGGATACCATCCAATAGCAGCATCAAACCATCCAAGCGAAGTATGTGGCCCATGTGACCAAACCAGTCAGAACCAACTAAATGCAGCACGCCCAGCAAGATCCGCAATAAGTCGAAAGTCCAAAAGGACTAAGAAAATATAGTAGGTGAGAGCCCCCACCTCCTCTGTAATCTCCTATTCAAGGGTGTGTCTGGAATCCTACCAAGGGTTGCAACTTTGTCCTTAACAACTTTGATAATATGATTCCGCATACCCGGAATAAAAATACTCTTGTTGCGGAAGATGGAGTTGTTTCTTTCCGTCCAAATTATGTGACATAGGGCACCAAAGGAGAATCTGGAAATACGGTGGGTAAAAGATGGACCTCCACACACCTTCATTGCCCAAGTAATATGCTCATGCCAAGGTCGATTTTTCCAAGGAAGATAGCAGTTGCTTGCCCAGAAGAAAGCCAAGCTTCTTGTATGGGAGCATTCAAAGAAGAGGTGGTTTATTGAGTCCGGGATATCACCACAGAACGCGCACATAGCAGAATCAAGTCTTCTATTATGAATGAGAGCAGTCTGAGTAGGCAACCTGTTAAGGGAGATTATCCAAAGAAGAAAGGAGTGACGCGGGGTAATGTGATGATCCCAAACAAAGGAATGCCACTGCACCGGACTCCCTTTTCTTCTAATATGGTTCCACGCCATTGCCACGGAGAAGGTAGAGCAAGGTTGGGGCCCCCAAATGAGCTCGTCTTCAAAGCCTTCCTGAAAGGTAGGAATAGGTTCTGTCCATTGAAGTATGGTTTCCAAGGTAGGAGATTGTTGCCATATCGAATCAAAGAAAACCCGGACAGACGTATCCCGCGGGATACGAGACTGGTAAATTTCCGTATTGCTAAACAGAAGGTAGAGGGGGCCTTTATCGTGCCACCAGTCAAACCAAAAGGAGGCGGTCCGGCCACTACAAATTTTCCACCGAAAGATAGATTGAGCTGTAGATCGGATGTCGAGGACTTTCTTCCACGTCCAAGAGCAGAAAGTGGGCTTAGAGACCTCCCAGAAATTAGAGTTTTTGAGGAAGTTTGAGTGGATCCACTTACACCACAAGGACTCCTTATCGGTGAAAAGAAGCCATATATGTTTAAGTAACATAGCCCTGTTATATTCATTAAGTCTTCGGATACCAAGACCTCCTTCTTCTTTAGGTAAGCAAACCGACTCCCATGCAACTTTAGCGCCACCCGTACCTAAATCCGGGCCTTTCCAAAGAAATTGCCTCAAGATGACCTCGATATCATTAAGGACCGATTTGGGTAGAGAGAAGGTGGTGGCCCAATAGACTTGGATAGAATACAAGACCGATCGAATGAGTTGTAGCCGGCCCGCGAAGGACAAGAATCGGTGGGTCCAAGATCGGACACGCGACGTGATGGAATCAGTCAAGCATTTGCAATCCTCTTTAGAAAGTCTCGAAGATATAACAGGCAGACCTAGGTAACGAACAGGTAGAAAACCTTGCTGAAACCCAAGGCAGTGGAGAATGCCTCTATGTAACTCCGGGCTCCCTCCCGAGAGGTAAACATTACTCTTTCTTGCATTCGGCTTTAAGCCCGACCAATTGGAGAAACATTCGATTGCTTCCTTGACGAGTTGAATAGATCTCAAGTCCGCTCGCGCAAAAATGAGGACGTCATCGGCGAAAAAAAGGTGGGAGATGCTCACTTTCTTGCACCGCCAGAACCAATGAAAGTCCGGATTCATAGTTTTATGCCTCATCAAACCGGAGAAAACTTCCATAGCTAATACAAATAAGTATGGCAAGAGTGGGTCTCCCTGCCGTATTCCCCGAGTACTGGCAAAGAAACCATGCAAATCCCCATTTATTGCAACTGAGAATTTTGCAGTAGAAATGCAAGTCATAACTAGCTGAGAGAAGAATTCCGGAAATTTAAAAGCTGATAGCACATTTTGAATGAAGCTCCAGTCGATCGTATCGTATGCTTTTTGGAAATCTACCTTGATAGCGCACTTGGGGAAGTAAGCGTCATGGTGGAAGTCCGCAAACAACTCCTCGGCGATCAGAATGTTGTCACTTATCCTACGACCTTTGACAAAAGCCGTTTGGGTTGGACCTATGATCGAAGGCAATATGTGCGCGATTCTCCGTGCAAGGATTTTGGAAATACACTTATATAGTGTGTTGCAGCACGCAATTGGCCGGAAATCATTCATACTTGAAGCATTTGGTTTTTTCGGTGCCAATGTTAGTATGGTATTGTTGATCTCCTTGAGAAGGCGTCCAGTTTCAAAGAAGTTCTTGATCGCCCTCAAACACAAAGGACCCGTAATTTCCCATGTAAGTTTGAAAAATTCAACGTTGTATCCATCTGGGCCCGGAGCCTTACCTCTGGCAAGTGAAAAGAGAGTAGTTTTGATTTCCTCATCGGTTACTGGTTGTGCAAGGAAAAGCCTTTGGTTCTCATCAAGAGACTTTCCAATAAAACCATCTAGATTCGAAGTTGTTGTCTGGATGGTAGCCGAAGTATCCGAGAGAAGATGCTGGAAGTGAGATACAATGTGGTTACCAATCTCCAAGGGATCAGTAATAATCTCTTCACCCTCTGTAGTAACAGATAGAATTCTATTATGGAGACGCCTATGATTGACATGATGATGAAAGAAAGCAGTATTCCTATCTCCCTCCTTTATCCAGCGAATTCTAGATTTTTGTCTATAAAAGGATTCCTCTTGCAATCTCAGATCAGAGAAGATTCTTTGAAGCTCCACTTCCCTTGCAAGAAGGTTCTGATCAAAAGGAGACGAGTCTAAAGCCGTCTGAACATGGAAGAGGTCCGCTCTAGCCTGTTCTGTCCTTGTGGAGATCTCCGAGAAGGAACTACGGTTCAATTGTTTCAACTTAGCCTTAATAGCTTTGACTT
The DNA here is from genome assembly GCA_031216235.1 of Syzygium jambos. Taxonomy (NCBI): domain Eukaryota; kingdom Viridiplantae; phylum Streptophyta; class Magnoliopsida; order Myrtales; family Myrtaceae; genus Syzygium; species Syzygium jambos. The sequence goes on along the minus strand of CM062230.1, from coordinate 5,778,652 downwards.
TGCAGCATACAATGTACATAGGTGTACCCATAAAAGGTTCATTCCACGCTTGAGTAACTAGCTCCATAAACAGTGGATGAGAGGCCCAAAAGTTAAAAAACTTGAAGGGCTTGTTGGATGTTGTGGGAGGAACAATCTTGACCACCATCGGAGAGTGATTCGAGATGCCAGGTGGAAGGAAATTTGCTTCAGAGAAGGAAAAGCTATGAGACCAGCTATCATTAATAAGTACACGGTCAATCTTTCGCATTTTCCGATTTGCACCTGAAGACTGCGACCAGGTGTACCTACATCCTACATAGCGGAGGTCCTCTAGTCCCGCATCGTTGAGGCAATCCCTACATTCATCAAACGATGGAATCCACGGAGTGGAGCTGCCGACTCTATCCTCGGGGTCCCTAATCGCATTGAAATTTCCAGCGACAAGCCAAGGTATTTCACAAGAGGAGAGCCGAATTAGATCAGCCCACAAATGTCTTCGATTCACAAAGGTGTGTTCTCCATATACTACCGTAAGCATACAGGTATCCTGAATACGTATCAATCTTGTTCGAGCATGTATTATTTGAGAAGAAGAGTAGATAAGGTCCATCTCAATCTCATTTGGATCCCAGCCAATCCATATTCTTCCAAGGGGGGAGAATTCATAATTAGAAACCCAAGACCAATTTGCAACAAGGCCTTTAGTAATGTCGACAAAACAGGAATTTTTAACTTTAGTTTCTATTATACCAATACAACAAAGATGATTCTTCCTAATGAAAGAGCGGATTTCCGCTTGCCTGAGGGGATTGACTAGTCCCCTTATATTCCAGCAGCCAAAAAACATGGAAACAGAGGTGTTATCTTCGAGCTCTCCTAGGTCTCCTCTTCTTAGTCTTCTTCGAGGAGGAAGGCCCAGAATTCGAATCAAAGCAACTGACAGAAGAGACAGGCCCCATGGAGGCCTTGGCTGGGTCTTCGACAGTGTAGGATGCTAATGCTCGCGAGCGTGTAGTCGGAGGGGAAAGCATTGCATGATCACCCATGGTTTGTTCCTCGGAGCCAGTACATTCCCCCCCTTCGTGTGCACAAGAAGAAGCTTCAGAGGACGTATGATAATTAATCTCAGAGTTCTCAACCTGTTGTTGAAAACGTCCTTGAGAACCAGAGCCAATCAAGGGGAGTTTCTCAGTGATCTGTTCTTCCACGAAGTTCAACACAGCTCCGAGGACCTGCTGTTCAGAACCGGGTTGCATTCCAGTTTTCGAAGGAGCCATACTCCCTGAGTTCGTTTCCAGTAGCAGATCAGTTGCAATAGAGGAAGTTCCTTGCCCAGTTGGCTCCAGCGTATTTTCAACTCTATCGGGTCCAAGGAAAGAGTGAGTTGCTGCAATGTTCTGCTCTGTCCCTGAAATGTTCTGTTCTGAGCTCTGGGGTCGCTGGTCTGGAGCATCAGTGAGCGAGGGAGGGAGTTGAGCAGGGGCAAGGCCAACTGAATCAGAGTGCAGCTGGTTTTGAGGTTCCAGCGAACAGGAGAGTGGCTGATCGGGGCCTTCTGTAGACTCAGGAGGAATATGCCTAGGACATTGGCCAGACTTAGCAGAAGAAGTTTTTCCTTTCCTGGAATGGACGTGCACCCATCCGTCTTCCCTGTGAGGATGTTTATCTTGTCCAGCCTTATGGACAATGTTTGAGGGGCCTGCAACCGGGGTTACTGACTTAACAATGGACTGATCAGAGCCACAATCAAAGCCTTTAGCTCCCTCCTTATGTCCGAAGATGCCGCACACAGGACAAGCCAGTGGTTTCCACTCATACTCAACATTGATTGTAATCATCTCCCCATCCCAGCAGACTTTTATTTGCTCGGGTCTTGGCTTAGTAGCTTGGAGTTCCACACAAACTCGCACGAATGAGATCCTTGCCATCTGTTGTGTCTGATGGTCCACATAAAGGGGTTTGCCAATAGCACTGGCTATGGAACCGATGCCAGCAGGGGACCACAACGCAAAGGGGATATCTCTAAGTCTTATCCAAACCGGTATTGTGTCCAGGACTCCCTTCTTGAGCTTAAGCCTGGAGTGCCATTGTTGCAAGAGCATAGTACAGTTGAAGATAGATACCGGGCCCGAGTCAATGATCTTCCTGCGGAATTCATTATCAGGTACACGGAAAAAATAAAAGCCATTCTCGTGTAGCTTAATCTCAGCAACTTTATCCCCCCATGACTTCCGTAGCGCCTCTTCAGTCAATTTAAAAGGGACCTTCTTCCCTATATACCGGCCTACAATACATTCCATCCAGAATGGATTCTCAGCAGCAGCTATATCTGGTGTGATATCCACAACCACTTCTCCATCCACCACCCGTGGAGGTAGGTAAGATAAGCTATATCCTTTGGTTAACACTCGAGCAACATTTGCCCCCAACTTTTCTTTGTCTCGTAAAAAATCATAAACTTTCACTTAAATCCAAAATCTAACCGGAACAATTTGAAAGTTTCACATCACGGGGGCCAGATTTAGGATTTGAGTAAAAGTTTATGAATTTTATTGAGACAAAAAAAAATTTAGGCTAGAATTGTTACTCAAGGTAATATTGGTACTTTTTTTTTTTGGAATTAGCCCGGAATAAAAGAGTTATGCATTTTTGGTGATAAACATTTAATTTTTTTAATTTTGTATAGAGATCGTAATTAGATGAATGATCAAAGATTTATGGCAGGTTTCTAATTTGTTCGCAAATGTGTTTTTCTGACTTTATGCAGTGCAATGCTACCAGGGAAGCAGATTTTATACGAGGTGCTTGGTGCGTAGGGGTAAGAGCAGGCCGCGTCGCACGCTACGATGCATCAAAATCAAGGACATTGCCAGTGATAAAACACACAAAATGTGAGCAATGCGTATGAATCTTTAGGGGCATGACTGCATGACTTTGTGCAGTGCCGTAACGTGTAGCTACCGGGGAACCCAAGAAAAAAACCTTCGGGGCCAATCGACAAATGGTTGATTGATTGGAAATTCAGCCAATAGATCTGTATTTGCATGGAAGACTTGGGTTAACATTTAGTCCAAAAATTACAAACCAAGGGCTCTGTGAGGAGACAAGATGAAGAGTTTGTAGATGGTTCAAGTTCATTCCCTCCATTCTAGGCAAATGTATCCATTCATATGTTGTGACAGCAGCAAAAAAAGTCTATGAAATGGTACGAATTGAGGGTCGAAATTGAAGACTTTGGTTGCTCATCTGGCCATTTTCGTTCACCGGACGGTTGCTCTGTGTGGGACCTTTTTGTTTGCGATACTAGTGCTGTTTTCATTTTGAACTCATGATCGGTGAACATTTCCTTTGGTCACTGATGCGGAATGTAATTTCTGTCGGGTGATGCATTCAGAGAAATTAAGATTGTTCAGAATTTTGAACAGTCTCCCTTATTGAGTGGGAGATAGAGATGGAATTGGCCCTTTGTCTTGTGCAGATTGTTGCTCCCAGACAATCACAGGCGTTTGGATTGTGCATTAGCCTAGCATCGTTGCCTAACATTTTCCTTTTGCTTGGTTTGTTTATGCCGAAACGAATAGACACTGGAGACAAAAATACACTGTGGTTGGCAACATTGATATCTTGAAAAAGAACTTATTTTCAAAGTATGGTTGTATTTTGCAAATAATATGGAAGTCCGTTTGTTACAGGAAAACCATGAAATCCACATGTGAGAATAAGTCTCGAGCGCAATCTGGGTCCGAAGTTTGGGAGCCGGAAACCCGGACCCGGACACCAATCCCGAGCCCAGCCTTGGGGGACAATCCTGAGAACATGGACGCACACACGCCTCAACCTTCTTGAGATCCTCTCTTTCAACCTTCTTGGCATCTACACTCGTTACAGCGCCGCAAACGAGGTCCCCATTTGCCAAAAGATAAACATGAAATTTTCAGGCTATTATACTGATGTCCTCATCAGTGGTGATCCGGTCATAGAGCTCATAACCACACTGACAAGGTAGGACTAAATCCCACGGTTTTGGCCTGTTTACCGGCTTTAATACTTTTTACAAAGACTTGACTTAACCGGACGAACGCGAATTAAGCCTCTAAAACTGGTACTTAAGGTAGTGATAATTTGCGATTTCATACATGATCTCAGCACAAATTGAACCGAAAGCCAGGTAAGCACATGAACGCAAATCCCGGCATGTCAACAAAGGCGCAACCAAGCTTTCATTGCCGTGATCAAAGGAGCAAAACTTGAGACGTTTTAAATCTTTTGAGCGCAATTGAAGGAGCAAAATAGGCAGTCATTCATTTCTTCTTGTTCAATCAGTCTTAACTTCGCGTCGAGATAAATTATGCTCAAGTAGACCCCATTGAAGATAATTTCAACTCATTAGAATATTATGTCGTTGCACGCCAGCGCAAATTCTAGAACTTGCCGCGCATCATCTATCGTTACCCGCAGTCAATCATCCATGGGCAATTCAATGACGCGTCTACTTTTCCTAGGGCTTGGTCGTTCTGTTCATATTGCCATGTTGAGTAAAAACAGGGCAAACTGTTTGCGATTGTGTACGCGGTACCACATTTTGTTGTGCAATTACACGGCGTTCCATCTTGACTAAGCACAAAACGGGAAGCAATTCGACTTCTTTTTGACTTTAGGACGTTTCGTTATTTCCGAGTGAAGAAATTAAGTTTTAAGAAAAAAATTGCACGGTACAATGTTGCACCATGCATATCCCATGTTATTGGGACCATTCAAGACAAGATCTCCCAAAAATAAAATTTTTCTTCCTTCGTTGTGTAGACATATACACATCAAAATGGCTGGATGGGTCATTTCTCCATCTCCAAATCTTTTTAAAATTTTTCTTGTTAATCATTCTAAAACGTGAATTGTTGCCACAATTCAACGTTTTGAGAGTGAATAGATCAGGAATGCTTGCACTATTTCAATCAATACATTAACTATAAAATAAAGCTGCTCTTATTACTATTTAAATGACAAAAAAGGCATGCTCATGATCAGTAGCGGTTCCATGTAGTCCCTATCCTGTCCCCAAGAGAGAGGATCCTCGCCCCGGATCGATATACTCGGCGAGGATCCTCACCCCGAATCCATGCATGGCGACAATGCAGCATTAGGTACAGGATCCGCATGCACTAGGTCACGATCATGAACCTGGGCTACGATGCATGGAGACGATGCAGCATTAGGTACAGTGATGTAGCTAGCAAGTATCTACACTGCACCTTTCTGTTTGCGACGTTAGTGCTGTTTCCACTTTGAATTTCTGATCCTTGAACACTTCTTTTGGTCACTGATGAGGAATGTGACTTATGGTTATGTAATGGGTTTGGAGAAATTATGACTATTAAGCGTTTGGACAGTCTTATTTATAGTGAGAATAGAGGTAGAATAAAGATGGATTGTCTATGAGCATTAAGACATTTGTATTATTGCCAAATATTTTTCTTGTTGCTTGTTCTATGTGTATCGCCGAAACGAAAGGAAACTGGAGACATGCTACACTGTTGATGGCACCATCAAGATCTAAAACAAATTTAGCGAATAAAAGCGAAACATTAATCTTTAAAGTGCCTCTCTGAACAAGTTTCGTCACCCAAAATTGGAAATTAAAAGTCGCTATTTTTTTTTCTGGCTAAGTAACTATTAAGATTTAAAAAAAGAAGAAGAATTTAAATACACAAAAGCCGTATACCACATGGCACTCTCAAGTGTGTGTTTTACATATCAATTATTTTTATGTTCACTTTATAAAATCTCTTATCCTAACAAATCTATAATTTTTTTGCTTATATTGGTAACAAATCTCTAATCGCTAAGCAAGAAATAAAAGATTTATGTATGTTTGTAATCAAATCCTAGCAAGTCTCTTGTTCTTATGCATATTTGGTAACAAATCTCCAACCGATGTATAAAAAATAAAAGACCTGGTAAACATTAAAACATAATTCTTTAATGTATATAGAGACTCTAAGTAGATGTACGATCAAAGTTATTGGGTACGTTAAATTCTATTTTGTTCTCGAATCTGTTTTTCTGATTGTCTTCAGGGCAATGCTGCCGGGGAATACAAGAAAAAGCTACTGGCGCAAATTGACAAATAGATCTGTATTTGCATGGAAGACTTTGGTCAACAGTTAGTCCAAAAGTTTGCAGACCAAGGGGTCATATAGCAGCGGGATGATGGTCCCCTTCACAAAATGTTCCTCTGTCAGAGTCAACTTAGCTTTTGATGAGCAGAGTATGAGAGGTTGAAGCAGATTTTATAAGCGGTGCTTGTTGCTTGGTGACTAGGGGTATAAACATGCCTCATCTCATGCTCCGATGCGTCAAATCGATGACTTTGCGAGTAATGTAACATGCATAAATATGTGCAATACGTATGAATCTTTACGTGCGTGTGCACGATTTTGTGCCGTGCCGTACCGTGTAGCTGCCGGGGAACATAAGGAAAAACTTCAGGCCCAAATCGACAATGGATTGATTGATTGATTGGAAATTCAGCCAATAGATCTGTCATTTGCATGGAAGACTTGGGTCAACAGTTAGTCCAGAAATTGCATACCCGAGGGGTCGTATAGCAACAGCATGATGGTCCACTTTGCAAAAAATCCTTCTTAAGGGAAGATAACGTAACAATTTAATTTTATCTTAAAATACCTCTCTAAACAAATTTATCACCGAAAATTGGAAATTAGAAGTTGCTATCTATTTTTTTTCCGGCTAAGTAAATATTAAAATTTTAAAAAAATATAGATACACAAAAGCCATATCTCATGTGAGTTTTACGTAACAATTTAATTTTTATAGGCACTTTATAAGATCTCTTATCCTGACAAGTTTCTAATTTTTATGCTTATTTCGTGCAAGAAATAATACATTTAGGTATAGTTTGGTAATTGAATCCTATAAAATCTCTTATTCTTATGCATATTTCGGTTATAAATCTCTAGTCGATGTATGAGAAATAAAAGAATTATGCATTTTTGGTGATAAACATTTAAAAGCAATTTTTTATTTTGTATAGAGATTGTAATTAGATGAATGATCAAAGATTTATGGCAGGTTACTATTTTGTTCTCAGATGTGTTTTTCTGACAATATGCAGTGCAATGCTGCCGGGGAAGCAGATTTTATAGGCCGGTGCTTGGTGCGTAGGGGTAAGGGCAGGCCGCATCGCACGCTCCGATGCATCAAAATCAATGAGTTTGCCAGTGACAAAACTCACAAAATGTGGGCGATGCATATGAATCTTTAGGAGCATGACAGCATGACTTTGTGCAGTGCCGTAACGTGTAGCTACCGGGCAGCACAAGAAAAAAAACCTTCGGGCCAATCGACAAATGATTGATTGATTGGAAATTCAGCCCATAGATCTGTATTTGCATGGAAGACTTGGGTCAACATTTAGTCCAAAAATTACAAACCACGGTTCCCCTTCGCAAATAGTCCCTCTGTGAGGAGATAACGATGAAGAGTTTGTAGATGGTTCGAGGTCTTTCCCTCCATTCTAGGCAAATGCATCCATTCATAAGTTGTGACATCAGCAAAAAAAGTCTATGAAATGTTACGATTTGAGGGTCGAAATCGAAGACTTTAGGTTGCTCATCAGGCCCCTTTCGTTCACCCGACGGTTGCTCTGTGTGGGACCTTTTTGTTTGCGATATCAGTGCTGTTTTCACTTTGAACTCATGATCAGTGAATATTTCCTTTGGTCACTGATGAGGAATGTAATTTCTGTCGGGTGATGCATTCAGAGAAATTAAGATTGTTCAGAATTTTGAACAGTCTCCCTTATGGAGAGGGAGATAGAGGTGGAATTGGCCCTTGTCTTGTGCAGATTGTTGATCCTCCCAGACAATCACAGGCGTTTGGATTGTGCATAAGCCTAACATTGGTGCCTAATATTTTTCCTATTGCTTGGTTTGTTTATGCCAAAATCAATAGAAACCGGAGACAAAAATATACTGTCGTTGGCACCATCTAAATCTAGAAAAACAGCTTATATTCAAAGTATGTTTGGTTGTATTTTGCAAATAATATGGAAGTCCGTTTGTTACAGGAAAACCATGAAATCCACATTTGAGGATAAGTCTCGAGCGCAACCTGGGTCCGAAGTTCGGACTCTGGAAACTGGGGCCTGGGCCCCAATCCTGAGCCCGGCCTTGGGGGACAATCCTGAGAACATGGACGCACACACGCCTCAAACCTTCTTGAGATCCTCTCTTTCAACCTTCTTGGCATCTACACTCGTTACAGTACCGCAAACGAGGTCCCCATTTGCCAAAAGATAAAACATGAAATTTTCAGGCTATAATACTGACGTCGTCATCAGTGGCGATCCGGTCATAGAGCTCATAACCACACTGACAAGGTAGGACTAAATCCCACGGTTTTGGCCTGTTTACCGGCTCTAATACTTTTTACAAAGACCTGACTTAACTGGACGAACACGAATTAAGCCTCTAATACTGGTAATTAAGGTAGTGATAATTTGAGATTTCATACATACATGATCTCAGTACAAATTGAACCAAAAACCAGATGAGTACCTGAACGCAAATCCCGGCATGTCAACAAAGGCGCAACCAAGCTTTCATTGCCGTGATCAAAGGAGCAAAACTTGAGACGTTTTCAATCTTTTGAGCGCAATTGAAGGAACAAAATATGCAGTCATTCATTTCTTCTTGTTCAATCAGTCTTAACTTCGCGTCGAGATAAATTATGCTCAAGTAGACCCCATTGAAGATAATTTCAACTCATTAGAATATTATGTCGTTGCACGCCAGCCCAAATTCTAGAATTTGCCGCGCATCATCTATCGTTACCCGCAGTCAATCATCCTTGGGCAATTCAATGACGCATCTACTTTTCCTTGGGCTTGGTCGTTCTGTTCATATTGCCTAGTTGAGTAAAAACAGGGCAAACTGTTTGCGATTGTGTACGCGGTACCACATTTTATCATGCAATTACACGGCATTCCGTCTTGACTAAGCATAAAATGGGAAGCAATTCGACTTCTTTTTGACTTTCGGACGTTTTGATATTTTCGAGTGAAGAAATTAAGTTTTAAGAAAAAAATTGCCCGGTACAACGTTGCACCATGCGTACCCCTTGTTATTGGGACCATTCAAGACAAGATCTCACAAACTTTTTTTTCGCTTCCTTTGTTGTGTAGACATATACACATCAGAATGGCTGGATGGGTCATTTCTCTATCTCCAAACCTTTGTAAAATTTTTCTTGTTATTCATTCTAAAACGTGAATTCTTGGCTCAATTCAACGTTTTGAGAGTGAATAGATCATGAATACTTGCACTATTTCAATCAATACGTTAACTATAAAATAAAGATGCTCCTATTACTATTTAAATGACAAAAAAAGCATGCTCATGATCCATAGCAGTTCCGTGTAGTCCCAATCGTGTCCCCAAGAGAGAGGATCCTCACCCTGGATCGATGCACTCGGCGAGGATCCTCACCCCGAATCCATGCGTGGAGACGATGCAGCATTAGGTATAGGATTCGCATGCACCAGGTCACGACCATGAACCTGGGCTACGATGCATGGAGACGATGCAGTATTGGGTACAGGATCTCTTCTCTGACCTGCACGTTTATAGTAGAACTAGAGAGAGCATGCTAGTGTGGCTTTTTAAGTATGGTACTTGTAGCCGTCAGCGGCGGGCATTTCCGTCGCCCGAGGTCTTTTTCTAGTGATGGTGAGAATCAGCGTGATTAAATATCATTTTCCCCCCAGGTCTCATTTCGATTATTTATTTTTTTCTTGCGAAAACGACCTCTCAAGAAATGCTGAAAAATAATTTTCTCGCAATTTTCTTGTGCAATTTTCATCTCCCATTTCTATAATTTATCTTTATCAAAGTTTTTTTTTTCAAATGTCTCTTTCATATATACACATACGTATTTTCCAATGTATTTTTGTGTGTGTAGAAAGGCTTGTTATTCGCGTATATGAGGGCGAAAGAAAATGCATAATTAAAATTTGGGAAGGATATATAAGATAATGGGGGGAATAAAAGGGGGCAAAAAAGTGGGGTGGGGTGAGTCTTGAGAAAGTCATTTACAATCTCAAGTGCATTGATAATGGACAGCTTGGGGAAGAGAGGGAGAGAGATTGTGTGGATTTTTATTTTAATTTTGTCATTAAGTGCTCTCTCGATTTTTATTATCTGTTATTTTATTTTTTTGTCAGTAAGTGCGTGCTGGATTTTATTATTTTGGTCATGTTTGGTAATAGGATTGAATTTTTCGTAAATGGTTCTTTCCAAAGAATGATTGTAATTTTTGGAAATGTCCAAGTAATTTGGTGTTTAAAGCTTTCCCTATTAAGTTAGTAACTCCAATTTATTAAAAAAAATCACGAACTTTCTAATTCGGTTTGTTCGTGAGCATTACTAATTTTTATTACGTTATCTCTAAAGGTGTAGGTAATTTTTGTTTTGCCGAGAAAAAAATGTGCCGTATTTATTTTTTTGTGTTTCTAGAGTCCATTTTCAAGGCAATTTAGGAAAAGGGAAGAGTGAAGATTTAGCTCTTTTTAAACTATATTGTTCCGGTGGCACGAGCCATTCATCTTCTTTAACATATTCATGGGAATATAACAATTCAGTTCTAAACATATCGTATGAATTTCAATTCAATCATAAACTCTTCAACTTTGCCATCATAATCTTAAACCTTTTTGCGAAATTTCAATGTAGAAAGTTGCCACTGGAAATCAAAGGTTGAGGACTATATTCACAAATTTGAAGAGTTTAGGATTGAATTGGTATTCTTGCAATGGATTTAGGACTAATTACGTTATTATCCTCTGCATTCACATTAGAGTACATTTAACATAGCTTATAAGCATATGCGTATATTCATACTAATATAAGCAAGACAAAGTATTGTACTGGTAATTTATACACATCCAAAACCTAATTAAACCCGCCTTTAATTCGGCCTAATTAAATTAGGTATGGCGATAAAACAGGAAATTGCAAGCTAATAATTGAAGAAGATTTTTTTTTGTTTTTAAACCACGAAAACAACTACAAAATGTGGTGCGAAAATTGAAACAACTGGTTTTATTAAGAGAGAATGCCTTCAATTCCATATTGGAATTTGCTTTGCGAATATTTTTGGAGGGTTTAAGTTAATCCTGGTTATAATCTTATTGTACACCGGTTTCTTTATTATTAATTTTTATAATATTTTTTTTATTTAACTCCATGTGTAATATTTAAGGTGGGAAACTAAAGCAGATTCATTCAAAAAAGAAGAGAAAAAGAAGAATAGAGAGTACAAGCAAAGAGGGTTACGTTTATTTTTTTTTGGTTGCCTTTTCTTTAATGTAGGCATGGTATATATAAATAAAATCCATCTTTTGACATACTTTCACAAAATGATCATATGATGATATCATGTTGGGTCTTTTCTATGGTTTGGTTGGCTTGCAAATAAATATTTATCCATGGCCATTGTGGACCGTTCATTGTTGAATGAAGGAATATACACTGTTGGATAAAAAATAAAAACAAATCACTTGTTCGGCCGATTAATGAATTATTTGTGAAGGTGGTCAAAACTAGTTACTAATTATTGGGATGTCCAAACATGTCTAATAACTTACTGGATCTAGAAAGTTATTCATTACTTTTCAACACCTTCTTTTTATATGAAAAGTTACAATTACAATAAAGATAATATGTGTATAAATACTTTATTTATACAAAAAGTTGCTAATTACACATGTATTATACATAGATTTTCCACCATAGACAAGCGTACCATGCGACTTGCCAATGGAAGTGGTCAGTGGGGGCGGACTAGGCTTAGCTGGGTATTTGGGTTGAGCCTAGCTAATCGTTTAGGCCCGCCCTTGGGCCCAACGGACAAGGCCTAAGATTTCTAACTAAGGCTTCGTTTGTTTCACAGAAAATGCAACGTTTTTGGAAAATGTTTTCTGGAAAGTCATTTTCCAGGAAAATGATAATATTTTCCAGTGTTCAACTGAGACTTGAAAATGAACTAGAAAATATTTTTGTCGTTCGGTGTGGAAAATCCTCATTCCACTCATTTTAATAATTTTTATTTTATTTTTTATAAAAAATATTTTTTAATCATTTTTATATTTGAATTTAAAATTTTTTAATATTTCTTTTATTTTCTCTTTTTCTCTTTTTTTTTCTTTTCTTTCTTCTTATGCTGGTCGCCGGCCCCGGTGACGGATGGCGATTGGCCATAGGCGAGGCTCAGCCTTGCTTGCCCAAGGCTGGCAAGCTCGAGCCTTGCCGACATCGAGCGAGGTCAAGCAATACCGGATCTGGCAAGGCTCGGCCTTGCTCGAGCTTTGCCGGCCTTGGGCGAAGCCGAGCAATGCTGGATATGGCAAGGCTCGGCCTTGCTCGAGCTTTGTTGGCCTCAAGAGAGGCCAAGCATCGCCGAATTTTGCGATAAAAAAAATTAATTTTTAAAAAATAAAAATAATAAAAATAAAAGTAAAATGTGTTATATGAAAGAAAGTGAGGTGAAAGAAGATATGGAAAATTTTTTCCGATTTTCATAAAGCGAAAAACATTTTCCTTACTTTCAAAGGTCTTTTTTCCATTGTTGAAAAATGTTTTCCATAACTAATTTATTTTCTATGAAACGAACACCGGAAAATCCAGAAAACCCTTTTCTAGAAGTTGTTTTCCGTTGAATGAATGGAGCCTAAGCATCTTATTCTGTTTTCATTAGAGATTTAGCCTAGTTTTGGCTCAATGTAGTCCATACGATTTTATCTGAGTATGATCTACTGCTATTAGTGGTCCTTTGCAGAATCCACTATGAAATTGACTGTTTGATTCTTTAATTGATTGTTGCAGTTCACTTTCTAGTTCTGGATTCATTAACCGCTTCTGTACATTACGTACTTTCTTAGCTAAGGGTGCGTTTGGCAACGTGCCAAATAGTGAAAATTTCTGTTCTTTTGTTCCCAGAAATAGTTTGAGAACAGAAATGCGTTTGGTAAATTTTTTGTTCCAGGACACATATTTTCAAAAATTTGTGCCGAGAAACAGTTTTGGAAGAGAAACAAGAAGTAAAAAAAAGTTGCTTCTTGTTTCTCGGTACAATTTTGAAAATCAATTTTTTTTCTTTTTTTTCTTTTCTTATTTTTGTGTGTGTTCTTCATTGGCTGGGCCGGCCGCTGGCGGCCGGCGGGCCGGCGGTAGCCCAAGGCCGGCGAGGGCGTCACGGCCCTCGCCGGCGAGGGCGAGGGCTGGACCCTCGCCGCCTGGGCAAGGCGGCCTCGCACAGATCGGGCGAGGCCGAGCCTCGCCGTCGCGACCCAGGGCGAGGTCGCCCTCGCCGTGGGTCGCGACGATGAGGCTCGGCCTCGCCAGATCTGGGCGAGGCCGAGCCTCGCCGTCTCTGGGCGAGGCCGCCTCGCCCAGGCGGCGAGGGTCCAGCCCTCGCCCTCGCCGGCGAGGGCGACCCTCACCTCCGCCGGCGGCCGGCGAGGGCCGTGACGCCCTTGCCGGCCCTGGGCTGTGGCCGGTCGCCGGCGACCGGCCACAGCCCAAAGAAGAAAATAATTAAAAATAAAAAAAATAAACAATTCAAAATATTATTTAGGAACAGAAATTTTGTGTAGTTTACCAAACGCATTTTTATTCTTTTCTACTTTAGGAATAGAAATTTTGGACAGTTACCAAATGTCTTAAAATACTCAGAAATTGTTTCCGGGCACAGAATAAAAAAAAATCATTTCTGTTCAGAAATTGTTCCGGGGCAGAGAATGGTTCTCATGCGCACCCTAAGACTCTGCAAATATTACTCTGCTACCACACAATATAAGAATTGTAAGTACCTACAATCACCATCTTAAGATAAGGACCTATAGGCTCGTAAGAGTCTGTTTAGTAACGTTTCTGTTCCTAAAAATAATTTATGTTTAAAAATAATATTTTTATTTCTATTTCTTAGATGAGTTTCTGAGTAAAAAAACTCATTTGATAACTGCACAAAATTTATATTCCTAAAGTAGAAAAAGAATAGAAATACGTTCGGTAAGACACTAAAAATTTCTACTCCCAATTTTTTCATTTAATTACAAAATTATCAGTGGCGACTTAACAATTCATGTTTAGATAAAATTGGACTAGAAATAAAATAAGAATATATTATGATATAGAATTGGATGACCTTAATACAGTCATAAAAAAAATTACTCATTATAGACAACGTAAATATCGGGTGGTGGTCGAGAAAATTACAGTTTAGGGAACTTAACAATTCATGTTTGGATGAATTTGGACTAGAAATAGAATAAGAATATATTATGATATAGAATTGAAGGATCTTAATACAGTCATAAAAAAAATTACTCATTATAGACAACATAAATACCGGGTGATGGTCGAGGAAATTACAGTTTAGGGGACTTAACAATTCATGTTTGGATAAATTTGGACTAGAAATAGAATAAGAATATATTATGATATAGAATTGGATGACCTTACTACAATCATAAAGAAAATTACTTCTTATAGACAAAATAAATACTGGGTGGTGGTTGAGGAAATTGCAGTTTATGATTTAGGGTTAGGGGTTAGGGTTTTAGGATTTCAGTTTTGGGGTTTGGGGTTTTAGGTTTTGGATTTTAAGGTTTAGGATTTGGTGTTAGGTTTTAGAGTTTCGGATTTGGGGTTTTGGGCTTAGTGTTTTGAATTTTAGAGTTTGGGTTTAGGGTTTGGGGTTTAGTGGTTTAGGGTTTGGGTTTTGGGTATTGGGGTATTGGGGTTTGGGGTATAGGGTTTATGGTTTATAGTTTATGGTTTGGGGTTCTGCGGTTTAGCATTTTAGGGTTTGGAATTACGATTTTAGGATTTGGGTTTTAGGGTTTCGGGTTTGGAGTTTTGGGGTTTAGAGTTTAGTGTTTTGGATTTGGGGTTTAGAAGATTTAGGGTTTGGGTTTAGGGTTTTAGGGATTTGGGTTTTTGGGGTTTTACGGTTTCGGGTTTTGGGTTTTTGATTTTAGTGTTATGGGATTTAGGGTTTGGGTATTGAGGTTTAGGGGTTGAGAGTTAGGATTTATGGTTTAGGGTTTGAGATTTAGGATTTAGTATGGAAATAACTTGTGAAAGATAGAAAGCTGATATTGTTTGTCTTTTTATTCTCGAAATAAAAAAGTAGATTTTTTTTTACTTTTTATTTCTATTCCAAATCTATTCCTTGACCATTTTTTTTATTTCGGGGAACAAAAAAATTAACTGACTTTACTAAATAGATTTATGTTCTTTTTTCTATTATGAGGAATAAAAGAATAGAAAAACAGAGAATTTGAAACTTTACTAAACAGGCCTAAGAGATTTCCAACTATGCCTATAATGTACTATCGTTTTATCCGTGAAAGTTACTCTATGACGTTATTAAGTGTCGATGGAAAAAAAATTGGCCAACCGTTAAAACTGAAATGAATTCTCTCTCATCAGACAGTCCTGCGAAGGAGGATAATCCAAACATTGATAGCCATTCCGGCTCACCCACTAGCCCCATTCCATGCTCGCTCTCTCATCACCCCTTCTCTCCTTCTATAGCGACAACCTCCCACCCAAGTCCCACATTCCTCTTTATTAGGCCTGCCTCCACCACCGCGTACTCCTCCCATGTGCCCGACCACCCTAATGCCGATGAGGATGATGAGCTACTCTCCGAGCACGTGGTCCTCCTCATGTGTCGATCCTCAACAGATGGTAGCATTTGCTGCATATTTGTGGTGGGGACCATACGTCGGACCAAAGTGAGTGTTGTGACTTTAAATTTGCTAAGGTATCATCTGTGCAATTTAATATTTGTGCCTGTCTTTGGTTGTACGATTCAAGGGAAAAGGTGAGAGCCAAAATCAATTCTCGGAAACCACTGGTTTCACTTGCATTGTGCATTTTTTTTTTAATATTCATGTTTCTTGATGAAGTTCAAGAACTGTTTGACTGCAGGTAGTCTTCGTGGAGCTATGCATGAGTCGAAAAGATCTTCTTATGCATCCACCAAGTGAGTTTTGCGCTGCGTGTGAAGAAGCCTAGGGGATTTAGTGCTAGGGGATCTCCCAATTGAGTTAATTGCGTTCTTTCATGTTCTATTGCTATTCTAAGTGATGGCGGTAGAGAGGTGCTTATGTGTTACGGGATGATATTTTAAATCACTACCCATGCGGCACTTACACTCAAGAAAGAGAATACTAGAGAGATATAAAGAGAAGAGCTCCCAATAGTACTTATATTACTCAACTCTTGGATTGACAAATGAGGGGGAGGGGATCTCTATTTATACTTGAACCCATCTAATTACGGCCGTTGTATCTCCCTTTGATTTAATGGTGGAGATCTAATATTAAAAAATATCTATAATACATGTATCATATTACCCCTACAAATATCTATACCCTAGTAGTATCAAGATATTGTCCCTAGAAATATCTAGATATTATTCTTACAATAACTGGACGTGTATATTTACTGTATTGCCCTCAGATATATCTAAATTTATGGGCCTCTCGAAGTTTCTATGACTTTCGTTTGGACTCTTTGCTCATTTATGTGGTTTATTGGGCTTAGAATTCCTTGGTCCGTGACACAACTGTGCTGAACCAAGGATAGCAACATCAAGGCCAACGTCACTGTTGGCATGAGTTTCTTTCCCATAAAAGTGGCGATCTAACAAACATTTACGATTTTATCGGAACATATGACTTGTCCTCCTGAGATTTGGAATTTCCGTAAATGGACAGACCAAAAGATGGAGTTGGTATGCTTTCAGCTCATCAGCCAGCGTTCTAAAGCAACTGCGGCAACCTTGAACCTGAGTTGGGTTAATATTGCCTGCAAGACATGCTTCTAGCCCATCGGCAAAGTAATGAGCTAATCTTTGAGATCCATCACCAGAGGGGGAAGAAACGTATCTAATTTGCTTCAGGAGTTCATGAGAAGTCCTAAAGTCACTAGCCAAAACAGCTTGTGCGCAGAGAACCAAAAGACTCCTGAAGTCCGCTGTGCTCTTAATTCTCTTCTTATGACGGTCCCGGCTACAACTAGGACTAGGCAGTTCTTCGCTTTGGCTTGTCTTCTCAGATGTGGACTCTAATGATAGAGGCCCCTCCATATTGTCGCCAAGCAATATTTTATCAAGCATTTCCGAGAGCTCACAATCTAGAAAGTTATTCATTACTTTCAATACGTTCTTACTTCTCTTTTTTATATGAAAAGTTACAAATATGACGAAGATAATATGAGTATAAAAATATTTTTTGTGCAAGAAGTTGCTAATTACATGTGTATTACGGGTAGATTTTCCGCTATAAACAAGTGTACCTTTCGACTTGCTGATAGAATTGATCAGTAGAAGGGACTAGGATTAGCTAGGTATTTAGGTTCAGCCTAACTTATTCTTTAGGCTTGCTGTCAAGCCCAACGGGCCGGACCCAAGCTTTCTAAACTAAAATAATCTTACACGCCCAAAAATGATTTTCAAATCCATTTGGCTTGAGCGGAATATATATTCTATTCCATTCCGACTATAGTCTAAGGTCAGCTGAAACAATCAAGTATATATGCAACTAGCAAGGTAACCACTGGTTCGGTGTTTTGCATGCAAAGCTGCCTCAACACCTTATGTATGTAATCACCTTGCAATAGCCAAAAGGGTCGCTATAAACCTATTGCTCTAGATCTCCATATTGAGTATCTTTTTAGCTGCACCTGAGTCTTTCATCTTGAAATTACTGCTCAATTGGAGTCTCAACTCATCAATATCAAACGTATTCTCAATTGCTATCAACATATTGAATGGAGTCAAAACGTTTGTACCACTACGAGATTGCTTAAAGCCATAGAGGGATTGTTTGAGCAAGAATACATTGTCTTCGTGGCCTGAAACGACAAAAACTTTCAGCCATTGCATGTGTATTTGCTCCTCTAATTCTTCGTGTGATAAAACTGTCTTAACTTCCAGCTATTCCAACTCCATGTTGTCCGCCGCAACTAATCCCAACATCACCCTGATTGAGCTATGTTACACCAAAAGTGAGAATATCTCATTGTAGTCAATACCCTCACGTTGTATGAATCCCTTCACCACCGGGCATGCCTTATATCTGGTTGCTCAAGAATCGGAACTGTCATGCTCCGTCTTGAAGACCCACTTGCATCCTATCTTCCAGCCCTTTTAAAGATACTACTAACTGCCATGTTTGATTCCAGTAAAGAGACTCCATCTCCTCTCTCAATGCACCAATCCATTGCTGAAGCTCCACACCTGACACTGCTTCTCGGTATATAAGGCATAAGTTACACTATTTGAAGTAACGCAATCTGTATAACTCTGTGGTTCTTCTGATCTCCCTGCATTCCCTACTTGTCGCTATGGAATACGAGGTCTTTGTGAGCTCCACCTCTCCACCAGTGCTATCTTCTGCACTAGGCTGACTTGTGCCCTCACTGACACCTGGCTTGGACCTCTATCCTCACTATGCATGTTATCCCCTGAGCTTCCAACTGAAGCTTCACCTGTCACGTTGCACCAGTCTGTACTTGCTGAGTTCCTTGCTACTCCGTGGCATCGGTGATCATCTAAGGTGACATCTCTGCTGATGATGAATCCGGGTGATTTATGATCTGAAGACCATGGCCCATAACCTTTCATCCCTTGCGCATAGCATAGGAATATGCAATTCTTCATCCTCGGTTCCAGCTTACCATCCCTAACATGGCCATATGCAGGGCTCCCAAACACTTGCAGACTCGAGGAATTAGCAGGTTCACCAGTTCACGCTTACTCCCCCATAGAGTAGATACCTTCTCATCCACATTCTTCATATCGTTAATGACTTTATTAAACTCATACAGGTGATCTTGGATTGACGTTCCCTCAATAATATGGAAAGTTAAGAAACGTTGAATCAAGAAATTATCTTCGAGAGCGATTTTGACATATAGGAGCTTCAAGTTTCGCCCAAACTGCAGCTAGATTCATCTCATATGCCACTTCAACCGAAACATCGTTCCCTAAATTCAGTAGAACAAAACCTGTAGCTTTTTTCAATATATCAGCTTTTTTTGTGGCTTTCGTAGTTTGGGGAAATTTATCATCTCCCTTCAATGCTCGATCCAAACCCTGTCTCCAATAAAGCGCGCATCTTAATGCGCACAGATTAAAATTGTGAATTTTGCTAAATCGAATATCACAGAGGCCATAATGATTTTCTTGGATGGACAAAATTCCTGAAACAACCAATCAACAATAAAACTTCATTTGGAATGCCACTTTGTTACGACTAATGCGGAAGTGGGAACAAATGAAGCGATTTGAGCCTCCAATCAACAACAAACTTAGTTTCTAATGCCACTTTGTTACGACTAACGCAGGAGCGTGAACAAACAAACCTATTCGAGCAAGAAAAAAATTGCAGAAATAAAACATGAATACGTTTCGGTTGTGCGTGTACTCCACGAGGAAAGATCAAGGAGATGGTTCCATAATAAACGACAAAGAGAAGATTACAATTGCTTGAACACTTGACTCTCCATTGTTTCCCAGTCTTAGATAACACTTGAACTCACAAGAATCAATCACAGCAAATGAATTCTCTCACTCTTAAATTTCTTGCTGGAAGACTCTCAATGGTTTCTATGTCTCTCACAAGTTTTACATAAATTAAGTGCACTCACTGTGCATCAGGACCAAACTCAACAAGACTTATATGCAGAAAATACTATAAGCCCTTCTCTGACGTCAATATGGACTTCAACTTCAATAAGGAAAGGCGGTCTTGCGGACCTGTTAGCAAGAGTTCAATTTAGACTTTCCTGGTATGGGCCAGGTTTCCTAACAATTCAATTATGTGTAGGCTTTCTAATCAATCGACATTTACTTCGAGCCATAATCAACAAATCACTATCTTGGGAATCCTTCCAAGTGATTATATTAGCCGTAAGGATCATTCTTTTAGGAAAAAAAAAGAGAGATTGTACAGAAAAATTAAATGATATAAGACTCAATTAGTTTCGCAAAAAATTGACATTTATGGAAAATATTTTTCAAGAAATAAATTTTCAAGAAAATATGAATATTTTCCGGTATTTGGTTGAAATTTGAAATGAATTGAAAATTAGTTTTGTCATTTGGAAAGGAAAACTTGATTTTATATTCCGAAAGAGACACGTACTATTCATGTTATAGAAGAGATACCTAGCTGCCGGAGTCTTGATCACAGGAGAAGGGGCTCTCGAGCCCAACCACTAAGAACCCGAGCACGGGTGCCGAGGACCCAGGCCCGACCATAATGGACGCCTAGACGTTGAGTTGGGCACAAGAGCCAAACATCCGGGAATTGGGAGGCATTGGGGTTTTGGGTCCGACCTCTGACATCGAGGGAGCTAGACCTAGTGTTTAAGGACGCAGTCCTGGCTATCGAGGAAATAAGCTAGGGAGCTAATGGCTTGGGCACGAAAGTTAGTTACCCTAGCATGGCCGTTGGGGACCCTAGCATTGGCACTGGGGTCCCGGGCATTGAGTTCTCAATCTCGATTTCTATGAACCTAGCCTTGTTTGCTGACTTGGGCGCGGGAGCAGGGTAAAGCCGTCGAGGACTTGGGTACTAAGACCTAGGTCTTGGGCCAAGCCTTAAGGGACCTAGGTCTGATGCTTGGCAATTGAAGAACCAAGCTTGGGTGCTAGTGACTTGGGTGCAGGAGCCAAGTACTCGGTCATGGCCACTGGGTCTTGAGCTTGGCCATTATGGATTTGAGCCTGAGTGCTAGTGACTCGGGCATGCAAGTCGAGTATTTGGGCATGGCCACCGGGGACCTAAGCACGATCTCTTGGATCTGGAGTACGGCTTCGCTGGATCTGCGCGCAGGGGTTGGGGACCTGCTGGCCAGGCCTTCGTGGACTCTAGCCCAAGCCTTGATGGACTCTGGCGAGGCCATTGGTGAATTGGCATGGGTCTCGGGTACTCGAGCATGGCTGTTGAGAATCTAGGCATGGGTATTGGGGTCCCGAGTTTGGCTTTCATGAACCTAGGCCAATGTGTTAGTGACTTGGACATGGGAGCCAATTACCCGGACAAGGGCACTGGGGTCTTGGGCCTAGGCTCGATGGACCCGAGTCGAGTGCAAGTGACTTGGGCATAGTAGTCGGGCACCCAGGCAAAGGAATTGGGGTCTTGGTCCAGCCTCAAGGAACCTTGGCCCAACATTTGTAGTCCCTGGTTCGGTCGCTGAGCAACTTGCCTCGGCCTCATTGGACCTTGGTCCTAGAGTTGAGTACCAGGGCATGGTCACCAAGGACTTGGGTACGAACACTGGGGTTTGGGTGTGGTTGTCGGGGATTCAAGCATAGGCACAAGCATAGCCATAGGCACTGGGGTCCTAGTACCCGCCTTTTTGGTTGCCGAGGACATGGGCACAAGCATCAAGGTTCCCAAGTTCAAGTGCCAGGTCTTTGATCAAAGCGTTGATATCTAGTCAAGTTATGGAAATTTTTTTTATTTAAAAAAATCAATTTTCTAAATTATTTAGGTATATATTTTCTGTTGACTTATTTTCCGGAGCGATCCAAATGCCAGAAAATGAGGAAAATATTTTCTGACAGAAAATTGTCCATGAAATAAATGGAGCCTAACTATGTAAATACTAGAGTACATGACCACATAAACATAAAAGAAAATTTGAAAGTAAAAACTGAAATACACATATATAAAAAAGACAGGTGAAACTAGTTAAAACAAGGTTTCTTTATGCAGTCCATCTGCAGAATGCTTTTTATGAGAATCATTTGTTACGGTTCTTCTCCAATCAATCTTTAAATGCGCATTGTGTCTTAGATGTCAATACAAAGGTTGTCTAGACAATTTGCGTGGTGACGAACAAACACAGCAAATGATCCTAGCGCGGATGAGAGCCTAGTTTTGCATTAGGTTATGAGAAACACTGTTAACCTTCTTATCGATTGCTTTACTAGAATTTGTAAAAGGGGTTCAGCTTGTGATGTGAACACTGGATAAAGCAAAATTCCTGTGGCAATTTAGATTTAAGTTTAATAGGAGTACTTTGAGTACTTTTGCTTGAATATTGATATAACAATGGGCAAGTGAGATTGGTTTACAAGTAAAACTGGATTTATCAAAAAATGAAAAACATGTACGATTACGAGAGAGAGGTGGAAAAAAGATATGAGAGATTAATGTAAGAAAGTGACGGTTTGACAGAAACGACAACTGTAAAGATATTACAAAGAAACAAGTACATTTAAGAAAAGAGGGGAAATACATAGCTCATTTTGTAGGGAAGCTTAGCAGCTGTGGCAATTGGAAAACTTACTTGACCAGGAGTTCCTACCCCACTTAAGCTGCCCCCAAATAGGCTGTCGCCACCTCTTGGCATTTCCTTCAAACCAAACATGTTTCCAGGGGATGAATCCATTTCCGCTGACCATTCCAATCACTAAGCTGCTCCCATACCCCATCAGAACAATTTTCCAATCATGTTCAATTGGTGATCCGGAGTCTTCTTTTTGGTGGGTTGAAGGTTGTCCCGATGCACCCCCTGAATGTGGACATTTCCCAGATATGAATTCCCCGTACAGTCTCGAGTTCCCTTCAAAAGAATCCTTTGAAAACGTGTCGAACTGCTTCCCTCTCGGCACAGACCCGGTTAGATTGTTATAAGACACGTTTAGGAAAGAAAGAAACCCGAGTTATGTTAGCTTTTGGGGGATCTATCCTAAGAACTTATTTAGAGAAAGGTCCAACGACTCAAGTGCTGCGATATTCCCTAATGATGATGGGATGTGACCTGTGAGGAAATTGTTGGAAAGGTTCAATCCCTGCAGTCCCTTGAGATCACCTATGACACCAGGGATCTCTCCTTCAAACAAATTGCTGGAGAGGTTGATGATCGTGAAGACTTCTAAGATCTTTGTGTAATACATTTCAAGTCTTTTGTATATCACCGTGATGGAGTAACCGTAAATGCCATAGTAGGTTTCGTTGCATGTACGTACAGTTTCCCGTTGCGGATTTCATGGCATTCCAAGACTAAAAGAATTCCATAGGCAACTTACCAACAAATGCATTAATAGAGAGGTCTAGTATCCATAGCTTAAGGAATGTGAAACTAGATTTAGGTCTCTCTATGACACCGTGGAACTTATTGGATCGCAAAATAAGGACACGAAGCTCCGGTAGAGATCCCAATCATGATGGGAAGGTGTCCATGATAAAATTATTCCCAAAGTTGATGAACTCTAGCATTTTGCAATTGGCCAAGGACCTCGGTAACTTTCCTTGCAACTGGTTATCACTCATATCAAGCATCGTCATATGTGTCCCCCTTACAAATAGCTCAGGAATGCTTCCTTGGAAGTTGTTGCCTTTTCGGTTCAATATCATGAGAGATTTGCTGATATTGTCCAAACAAAGCGGAAGCACACCAGTCAAATTGTTAGAAGACAAGTCTAGCGTGATTGTTGAATTCAAATTGTAGATCCATGGTGGTAATGCTCTCGTCAGTATGTTGTTGGATACTATATAGTACAATCTGGATGGCGGTGCTTCGGGGGGCGGTCCTTTCAACATGTTATGAGAGAGGTCTATCGTGTACATATATAAAGGATTGATTGGGTTATATCAATCTAGACCGGTTAAGAAGTTATGAGAGAGATTCAAGTACTGCATGTAACTGGAACTGTTGTTCCACACTCAAAGGGCCCCTAATGTTGTTATCCGATAGGTCTAACCAATTCATCTGCTCTTGGTTTTGTAAGAACGCTGGAAACTCGCTCAAATTGCATGAAGCAAGTCCTAAGGCAAGAAGCTAAGGAAGAATAACATTCCTGCTACTCATGCAGCACGATAGCCTGTTAAATGATAGTTACAGCACTTCCAATTGTTTGAGCTTGAAAAGATTGTCTAGCTCAACAGTTCCGCTGGAGTTGTTTTTAACAAGTAGGAGGACTTGGAGATTTTGGAGTTGAGAGATTGACGAAGGTATCTTGCCACAAAATTTATTGACTGAAAGGTCAAGCATGACTAGTCGAGTCATGCTCATAAGCCAAGACGGTATAGAACCCAATAGTTGATTGGATCGGTGGGACAATTTAGTCAGCTGAGTAAGGTTCATTAGCCGAGAGGGATAGTACCGCTTAATTGGTTGCCAAGAAAGTTTAACTGCACAAGCTGAGACAAGTTTTTGATTGAAGGTGGGATCTCTCTGCATAAATTGATCATCTAGAGGCTCAAAGTGGCAAGCTTTTTATTCTTCCAAACCCAAGACAAAGAGGAAATGGACTGCGCAATGAATGGGTTCATCTGACATCTAGGTATTCAAGGTTGCTAAGATTAGCAAATGAATGTGGGATGGATCCTGAGAATTTACAGCCACCTATGTTGAGATAACTCAAGGAAGGAAGGTTTCCGATTGACGTGGGTAGCGACCCTATCAAATTGCATGGGTTGGATATAAGATTCAACATCTGCAAGGAGCGAAGATGACCGATTGAAGCGGGTAGCTACCCGGAAAAGGTCATGCCAGGCAATTGTAGCTCTTTGAGAGGACTACTTGAGTTAAAGTCAGGTAGTCGGCCCGTGAGAGCTTTATTGTAACCCACCCCAAGGCGTCGCAGCTTCGGTAAATGAAAAATGGCAGGTGGAAATACACCGTGTAGGTCACACACATTCATGTTCAGCCTTCTGAGGGAAGACAGATTCGCCAGAGTGTTGGGCACTTCGGACGATATGTTAACGACACCTAGGAGAAGTTGTTCCAGGCTAGTCAGATTTTGAACTAGACTTCTCAAGCCTCGCCCTTTCATCTCCAACAAAAGTGTAGAAGTATATGGATCCAGATTGCAACACAGGTTGAGGTACACCAACCTTGTCAACTTGAAGATTTCTGATGGGACTCGACTAGAAAAAACGGAAGCAGAGAGATTGAGATGAGTCAATCTCGACAGATCTCCAACTCGGAACGGTATTTGAGAGTAGTTGAAGTGATTGACGCTGAGATTGAGCTTTTCAAGATGAGCAAGCTGGAAGAGGGTACTGTTGTTGTCGATAGAACCATAGAGAAAACTACTTCCCAGGTCGAGAACAATTACATTGCCCGTGTTCTCGTCGCACTTGATCCCATCCCAAGAGCAACAATCCTAACTGTTTTTCCAGGATAGAGCCTTGGGATAAGCGAAAGGATCAGCCGAAACGTTGGCAATTTCATATTTCTCTTTAAATTGCAGCGGTGAAGACATTTCATCTTGGAGACACAAAGGTTTCGCAGAATGAGAGAGATTGTGGGCGCCGATCGGCTAAGATGACAAGTACAAGAAAAGCATGTTGTTGACACCAAAACAAGAATCGGCATAAACGCTAAGTCGGCTTTAATGCCGAATTTGGTGTATAATGGAAATTAGCCATCTTCCGAAACACGTCTAGACCAAATTCGGAAACATGCTAAGAAGCAAGCGTGAATGGCATCATGTCCCGAATTCGGTAATTAATGAAAATATGTATATTTATCGAAACATGGAAAGTTATAGTTTGGGACGTTGGAATATTTATGCCTCAGGATAACGACCATTTATCGAAACTCGGTAGGTTTACACTTCAGAAATATACTGAAGAATCACAGCTCAGCCATGTAAATCACGATAGCAAGAAGTTGTGAGCAAAAGCGGGGATAGTGAACACGAGCATATTGTGAGAAGTTACTTGCCCAGATTTGAAGTCATCTCAGCAGTTGAGATCAAATTTTGGCGAACAATAAAACTGAAAAAACGTGATTAGAAAAGGCAGTTATTGAAAGCGCCAAAATTCAAAGTTTGAAAACATGGAAGTAACCGACGAAGTGGTTATAAGATAGGAGGAGATACAAATACTCAGAGAAAGCAAAAAGGAGGACACGAACAACAATGCAAAAACACTCAAGCTTATCTGCACTTTAATTTCCTATGCATCTTTACTTCCTGTATTTACAGCTTCCTATAGCTTTAGTTAATTTTCAAGTCCTTTACAGCTTTTGTAGGAGTATTGTAAAGTAGCTTGGAATACTATTGATCCCAGATTCATTTTCAATTTATCCGATTTCTATCCATTCCTTACAATCCTGTGTTACACTTTATGTTTCACCACAACTCTCCTAATAATCAAACCACAGAACCTACCTTAATAAAAATCGAAAATTAAGCAGAGTACGATGAGCGAGCCATTTTGTTTGTGACAAAGACAACTTTGTTTTGATGAGCAGAGTACGAGAGAGTGAAGCACATTTTATAGGTGGTGCTCGTTGACTAGCGACGCGAACACGCCGTGCATTGAATCAATGGCTTTTCGGTTGATGAAACACAGACCATGTGCAGTACCTATGAATCTTTAGGTGCGTGAGCATGACTATGTTCAGCGCCGTAACGTGTAGCTAACGGGGAACATAATGAGAACTCAGCCAATATATCTGCATTTGCATGGACGACTTGGGCGAGCCGTGGAGAAAGCAGCAAAAAGGTACATGAAATGGTAAGAATTGAGGGTCGAAATTGAAGACTTTGGTTGCTCATATGGTCCGTCTGGCTCGCCCAACGATTGATCTAGGGTCGATTGCGACGTTAGTGCTGTTTTGACTTTGAATTCATGATCTGTGGACATTTCCTTGGGTCACTGATGAGGATTGTAATTTACGTCGTGTAATGTGTTCGGAGAAATTAAGACTGCTCAGAGTTTTTTGTTCAGTCTTTCTTACTGAGAGTGAGGATAGAGGTTGAATAAAGGAGACTGTCCATGTGCAATAAGGCGTTTGTATCGTCAGTAGCCTCGTATAGTTGCCTATTATTTTCTTGTTGATCGTTCTGTTTATGTTGCCGAAACGAATAGAAGCCGGAGACAAAAACTATACCGTTGTTGGTTCCATCAAGATCTAACATAAAGCAATCAAACCAAAGCGAAACGTTGCCTTAGATACCTCTATATAAGTTTCATCGCTGGGAGTTGGAAAATAAAAGTCTCTATATTCTTTTTCCGCTATGCAACCATCAAAATCTTTAAAAAGGTAGTGTATACGTGCAGGCGCATGCACATACACGCATATATATTTGCATATAAGTGTTAAAGCTCGGGCGAGATTGATGCCGTGACATTCTCACGTGTGGGTTTTGCCTAACAATTTAATTTTTATGAACTTTAGAAAATCTCTGATCTTGGAAAATCTCTAATTTTTATGCATATTCTAGTAATCTAATCGAGGTACAAAAAGTACTAGATTTATGCATATTTTGGTGATAAAAATTTAAAAATAATTATGGCGAGATATATAAATTCTATTTTGATGAATGATCAAAGAACCATGGCAGGTTAAATTCTGTTTTGTTTACCGATTTCTTTTTCTGAATTTGAGTTGTATTAAATGAAAATACTTATTACTGAAATGATCGCTTGTCATTATAAATGAGGCTTATCGTATAATACTTAATTAATTATCAAACACAAAAATAAAACTAAATGGACGAATTCTCGTATCATATAATTGTTGAATTAAGGAATAAGCTGAGTTCTCGAGTGACAATTTATAACAATTCCAAAAACTGTATTAAAGAGAAAAAGATATAATATATTTCCTGACCGCGCACAATTTATAACAATCTATCATATGTCTGCTGCAACTTGTTAAGAATAGCAAGCCAAGATATAAAGCAAAATCTTGGCACATATGGATTTAACAAAATTAGCCTATGCCAAGTCACCTTAGCCTTCTTCTCCCTAGTTAAACTCCAAGATCAACTTGAGTGAAATCACCAGATTTAGAGCCTAAGAAGACCACCTCTAGGCATTCAAGTTCCACACAACACAGCTCAGCCTGAGTTTCCAAAACATTTGAGTTCTGACATTCAAAGGTTTTGAGGAGACTTTCAGGAATGACCCTTCTAATTAGGCTATACCCAAGCAATTCCCGGGCACCTAGGGTTTAACTTTTGTTGAATCAGGTTTAAGTGAAAAAGTTGATCCAAATATTGAAACCAAAACAGTTGGCGAAAAGGAATATTGAATATTACCGAGATTCTGGTCACTACAACTTAATGGTGAAGTATACTAATATTTAAGGGCATATCTGCGAAGAAAGGAACATAAATCCTGATACGACTAACGCCAAACCGTGAACAAAGGAAACAATTTGAGCAAGAAATAAATTACAGAAATGAAATGTAAACACAGTAAATTTAGGTGATTCGGGGGTGTGCTTCCTCCGTGCAGAGAGATCGATGAGATGATTCTACTACAATTGACAAAGAGGAGATTGTAATCGTTTGAACATTTGACTCTCAAGTGCTTTCAAATCTCAGATAATACCTGAACTTATAGGAATCAATCAGGACAAAGGGGTTTTCTGATACTCTCAATTCTCTTGTTGGAACTCTTGCAACATACTTAGCAATTATTAAGCGCACTTACTATGCAAATCAAACCCAACAACAGAATATTTTTATTCAAACATACTATGACGTCAACATGGACTTCAACTTTAATAAGGAAATAAAGTCTTATGGGAAATTAAATTTCCTTTTTTGCATCACCCAAGATCTTGTTGGCAAGAGTTCAATTCACGCTTCGATAGTATGAGCCAAATTTCCTTGCAATTCAATTATGTGTCGTACTTCAAATCAATACATTAAATACAAGCTATAGTTTTTTTTATGGTCTAACTTTAAGCTATAGTTAACCAACCACTATGTTGAGAACCATTCCAAGTGATTAAATTAGTTGTAAAGAAGTGTCACGTCCCTTTGTATCGTAGGGTTAGGGGGTGAGCGTGTTTCGAGGTAAGGTCGTGTAGGGAATTAACGGTCCTCATCATACTTGAGATGTTCGGCCTCGTTTGGCCAAGTTCTCATGCGGATTCTTTCAAACCCTTACCTCGTGCATCATTGGAAAATCGATTGATTTTGATTTGTCTTTGAAATCATATGTTAATATTGAGTCCTCATTAGCATGTTAAGGCCGACTATGAGCTAAGTGGGATGCGGGAGGACGTCCCACTCCCAACAAGCAAGAAATTTTAGGGTTGGGGACTTGGTTACACTAAGTGCTCGTTCGGTACCTAACTTCGATTTGTTTGCCTACAAAGTGATTCATGCGGCCTTGTCAAATTATGAAATCCTAAAGTTCTTTTCCGCTATGTGTTTATACATGGTTTCCTTGTTTGAAATCCTTGAATTGAAACATGAAAACAATATAAGGACCTCAAAACAACACGTCAAAAAGACAATGAAAGACGGGTAAGAGTAAAGTATGGAAAGGAAACCTAATATGAGTCGAGGCAAAAATATTACATGGCCTTGTCTAGACATATCCCCATGAGCTAAAACCTTACGTTACTTTAAAGCGGTAAAAGAATCGACGAGGAAAGTAAAATGTGGTAAAATAACCTAATACAAGTCAGACAAAGAATATATATTGCCTTATTATTGAGCCTTGGGACATGGCCATTGTGATTTAATTTTTAAAATCAAAGTCAAAATCTAATTTCGACCAAAGAGAATTACACTAACGATATTAAAGATGGAAATAACAAAATAACCCCAAAAGTAATTCTAATATAAACTAACGATATTAAAGACGGAAATAACAAAATAACCCCAAAAGTAATTCTAATATAAACGCAAAAGAGATTTCTTTTTCTTTTTATTATTTTTATGTTGTCTGTGTCCATTTCATCTAAAAGAAAACACAAGCTAAATATTCAATTTATTTCGAAATCCAAAGACAATGACTCTCTAAACTATATGGATACGGATCAAATGAAATTCAATTAAAACTATTTCTGAGATGCAACTATCTAGCTAGGACTCACACTTGGCTATCATTTTTATGTCCAAATTTTTTTTATGTTTCGTTTTTATTTGTTATTTTTAATATATTATTTTTACTCATCATATTTTTATTTCCTTCCGTTTCTTGCTTAGTCCATTACCGTCACTCCACAAAGCACGAGTTCTTCTTCTTCATGAATCTGCTACAGTTTCGCTTCTTATCTTTTGTTTTGCAGACATTCAGAGACTATTACTCAATCGCAGAATCACAAAACTCTGCACTTCTTCAAGCATCCACTGTTCCCTCTTTCATTCCTGTTGAACTTCCACACCCGGAACATTATCCTCGGCGAAATCAAGTAAAATAGCAGAAAGGATTCAAATGTATCTTAACCGGATCATACGAAACAATAAAAAAAAAAAAAAACAATTCAGTTTCACTTTAATTTGGAAGAAACACGTGGTGATCAATTTCATTTTCATACAAGTCTAAAGATCAATCAACATATAGTCACGTTTGACAATAAGACTAACGAAAAGGACTGAAACCGAGCCTGAAAAT
Source organism: Syzygium jambos (assembly GCA_031216235.1). Taxonomy (NCBI): domain Eukaryota; kingdom Viridiplantae; phylum Streptophyta; class Magnoliopsida; order Myrtales; family Myrtaceae; genus Syzygium; species Syzygium jambos. The sequence goes on along the minus strand of CM062230.1, from coordinate 5,748,249 downwards.
AAGCAAAGACAGAGCAGGCAACGTCTGGGTAGAGCTTCACAGCAGGTCAATTCAAAGTTGCAATTAGAGGATCAAACGTATGCGTCCTAGTCTGAACACGTAAGAATCAACCAAACGTCAATATACAAGACTTTTACTCAAATCCATAGATAGGTTTTGGCTAAAAAAATTGTCGAACACATGGCAGATATTTAATCTAATGATCTAAACGCAGGAATACGCCAACGATTTGTCTCCATATCATCACCATTTAATTACCAAAGCACAATGAGTTCAAAACTCTAGCGGAAGCTTGGTTACATAAGATTTATACACGATAAATATGTAGGATTCTCGGCCTCTGTTTTGCTAAAAACAGAGCAGATACGGTTTGATTAAACAAAGGATGTTTACCCTGCAATGGTTACCGATTAGAGCTGAGCAAGGCATCATAGAAGCAAGTCCGAAGACTGGAATCAGCGAAAGAGTAAATGGCGAGCCGTGGCTCGAGCTCTTCATCGACAATGACCGAGAACAGGGGGGCGAGCAGAGCCTTTGCTCGCAGCGGTGGAGATATATTGAAGCGACGATCAACCGCAGCGGCCGCAAGCAATGCCCAGAGAAGGAGAATCGACTACGGATTCTCTGGAATTGGGTTCTAGAGAGAAGGAAATTCTGTCAGTCCGTGAGGTGCTATCTGGTGTATATGATCTACTGTTACGAATGGGACCGAGAACTTAAAAGGAATCACCAAGTCAATTGGATGAGTGAATTCCTTCTCTCATCTCAGTTCCTGCACGCGCGCGCTTTGTGACCCAAACTCTCACGGGCTTTATGGGCTCCGACTTAAACTTGTGAATTAGACTTAAATGATGGGCAGAGGCAAATGGGCTTGGGTCCTTGCATAAATGGCCGAATCGGACTCTCTCATTTATTGATTTATCATTTTATTAATTTTTCGGAGACCGGAAACTTGGCGTATCATAAAAAAAATTCGGGTGTTAACAAGAAACCGCCTTTTCAGACGATCTTTCTTTGCGAAAAAAGAAAAGATTACACAGAAAAATCAAATGGAATCCCAACCGTGCCATGTTGGTTCTCTGCATAATATGCTTCTCTACGAGAGAGAAATCTATTTCCTACTGCACAAAGATAAAAGAAGATCCGAAAAGAAAAACTGATATGTATATATTTCACGAGAATCATATATCACGGTTCTTGTCCAATCAATCTCCAAATGCGAATTTTGTTTCAATTGTCAACACAACCGTTGTCTGTACAATTCGTGGGGTGACAAATAACCAAAGCAAATGATCGAAGCACGGATGAGATCCTAGATTCGCATAATATAATGAGAACGTTGTACCCTTTCTATTGATTATTTTGATAGAATTCTTCAACGGGTTTCAGCTTGTGATGTGAACCCTGGATAAAGAAGAATCCCTGTGGCAATTTAGATTTGAGCGTTCGATAGGAGTACTTTTGCTTGAACATTGACAGAAAAAGGGGCACATGAGCTTGGTTTACAAGCTGATAACGGCTTTATAAAAAAAAAAAAAGGAAGAAGAAAAAGATAAAGTGTAAGTTTACATTAGAGAGGTTGTGAACAGATGTAATGAGGGAATTAACTGAAGAAAGTGAAAGTTTGACATGAATAGCTATAAAGATACTGTGAAGAAACAGGTACATTTAAGAAAAACAAGGAAATGCCTACTTCAATTTTTAGGGGAGTTCTAATATCTGCAAAAATTAAAAAACTTGCCTGACCAGGAATTCCTACCGCTCCTAGGCTGCCTTCGACTAGGCCGCAGCCTTCTCTTGGCATTTCCTTCAAACCAAACATGTTTCCAGGAGATGAAAGC
>CM062230.1:3701333-3876210 GCA_031216235.1 Syzygium jambos | reverse complement strand
GCAAAACGACGTCGCCTTGGAAGCGTGGTTTGCTTTTCTTTTCGAATAATAGCCGAAGGCTAAGGCATGCTTATCTTGGGTCATTTGGATCCCACCTAATTTCATTTTCTATTGATTTTAAATCGTAGCGATTTCAGTTAAGTTTGATGATTTTCGAAATTTTGTTATTGTCTCGGGGCTCGTTGCTATTTTCTTACTTGATCTCGTACCATCTTATCATCGAGAGAGAGAGGGAAGAGGGATATATTCTGTACAGTTCGTAGTGACGAGTAAGCCGGTTTGCATTTTGTGATTAGCACAACTTTAGTTGTCGCACCGATCATATGCATAACAGATCATTTACGACCATCAAGTGGGCGGGCACGTAATAATTGGTACGACTTCTGTTGTAAAATTGACTATGAGCGCGATAACTATAATATATGTGAATCGCACCATACCTAATATATTTTCAATTGAGTATTGATCGCGTCAAACAACCACATGGCCGGAGTAGTGCTTATAAAAAAATCTCCAGAAGCATCGTTGACACAACTCTCCTTTTGCTCTTTCAACCAATTAGAGGGCCGGGTTTTTCGCTTTCCATTTTTTCTTCTCTTCGGCTAGTCCATTGCTCCACTGAGCTGGACTGAGCTGGACTTCTAGCCCCCCGCAATCTCTTTTGGATGTTCTTCTATTTTTACCTACATGAAATGAAATGAAATGAAATGTTTGAGCGACCAAAACAAAAAACCAATTAGAAAAAGCAATCCCATTGGGGCGGAATTTCATACGGTCCATAATCTAAATTGTCGAGTGCCTTGTGAGCTATCACGTTACAAGGCGCGCTTTGTGATGGATAGAGAAAAGGGAAATCAATCTCCACTTTTAACCCCCGTGTCAATTTGGATCGATCACCGATTCTTGAGATGTACAATTTGCGTCTCCAGACAAAATACCCGAATCGAAAGACCGAAGTGCCCTCGACCACGTCAAGATCCTACCCCGTGTGCACCCTCTCGCGGCCGATCTCTTTCTCTTTCTCTCCTGCCACTGCCGCCACAGCTACACGGAGCTATAAAAATCCCAGTTAGGTAATCCTTCTCTATTAATTAAGGTTCAATGTTTAATAACCTTTTTTTTTATCCTCGTAATTACATTAAATCACTAATACTCATTTTGGCAAATATGTTTCTAGATATTCTTGGAGTTGATTATCAGACCATAAAGCTCCCAGGCAACCAAGAAGAGGATAAACACCTTCTCATCTCATCGTAGTAACTCCTGCTCGAATTCTTCACAAGTCGACATCTTAAGAGGGATAGTTATACAAATAGTTATTGAACTTTGGTTTAATATGTAACATCGTCTCTTGACTTTAATTTTGTTTAATGTATGTCCCTCAACTTCTACTACATGTTCGATCTAGTTCAAGTTCAGGTATAACATTGAATAAATTAAAAATTCAGAGACGATATTACACATTGAGCTAAAGTTCGGAATATCATTTGTGTCATTTCTCCCTATTTTAACCATGTGACGATATCCATGATGCTGCTCGCTGCCGTCCGCTGGTTGCCCACCTTGTTCGCTGCACGCCTACCAGCTGTCAGGAACATAAATTTGAGATTAACTTATCAAATGAATTTCTATTCTAAGAACGGAAATTTTATATTGTTATCAAATGTTACTTTTTTTCTCGGAAACTTATCCAGGGAATAGCCATAAATTGGGCCAGGGAAAGGAAATTTTATCATTCACGCCCTACATGTCCCAAAGCCCTGTTAAGTGTTAACGCTCCCCCGCATTAAATGTAATTAATAGCATTTTATTATTTATTAAACCGTGATTGAAAAACTGATTCAGATGAAAATCCTAGGATCATTGTCGCACCGAGCGGGAAGAAAAAGGAAAATCCTCAGAAAAAATCGAACGTTATTTCTTCATTTTGTATTTTTCTTTATGTTTTGTGAAGTCGTATAAAAAAAAAGACAAAACGGTTTGACCATAAAAACGGAAGAAGTCATAAGAAACGGGTTTCCCATTTTAATAGGCACCCGTTTTTTTTTTAATAATGCAGAAGGCACGTTATTGTAGAATAAATCCCGGTTAAACGATAATTCCGACAATAAGAAAGACCGAGGTCTACTTGTCTTAGCACAATTATTTTGAGCTTTCCCTAAAACTCTCGAAAATACGTACAATTCCTAGAATTTTTTTTACATTATCCATATATTTCCAGAAATTGCAAGTACCCGATATTAAATAACGAATCATGTTAAAAACGAATATGAGCATCCGGGTCGGTATTTGCAATTCCGGAGTCCGGCGACCCGTCTCGTTCCCGATTTGGAAAGAAAAAAACGGAACCCGCCCTGCCCAACTCGGGAACCCGACGGAAAATCGCATCCAGAAACCGGAGGGCACGCCTCCTGGTCATAGCTAAAATGGGACGGGTCCCGCCCGAAGTCCATATAATCCGATACCGCGCTAACGCGGGCGCGAGTCGGGGGTCGGGCGAGAGGTCGAGAGACGCGCATCTAGAAACCCGGGGGCGGGGGGTCGTCTCTTGGGTCATCCGGGCCATCGTCGGCTCCCCGTTTTTCAAAGGGCGGTCGTGGGGGGCGTGGGGTTCGGTGACCTAAAACTCTTGTTTCTTCTCAGGACCTCCCCCGGCCACCCTCCCTCCGTCGGCCGTGTAAAGTTCCCCCCCCCCAAGCGTCCACACGCCCCCCCCAAGCGTCCACACGCAAGCGTCGTTCGGACAAGACGCGCTGAAATCAAGCCGCGATGCGTTCGCCGACGACACGTACGAAACGACCGACCAACGCCCCGTTTTGAGCGAGCGTTTCCTCCTGCGCTTCGCCTTTCTTTTCTTCCTTCGTTTGAACGAGCCGCAGCGCAAACACCAATTATGAAATTAACGAAAACCAACCCCCCACGCCCTTTCCTTTTGAATATTAACGCGTTTTCTCCGCTCCGGTTTTATCCCCTGCTTCGCGGCTCACCCTCGCCACCTCCCGCGGGGTTGACCGTCCCCATCCCCCCCGGTCGGGCGCGCCGTTGACCGGCCGATCACGCGGCGCGGTCTCCCGAACCGACGGCTGTGATTGCCGGGTCAGTGTGATGCGGCCGTGACGCGAGATCCAGGGGACGACTTCCTCCCCCCTCCCCTTCCCTCCCCCTCCCTCGCGCAGCTTTTATATTGCGTCCTCTTCTTGCTCTCTTGATCAGAACCGGCTTCCAAGTTCAACTGCCCTTTTCATCGCACACCGTCGTCGCTACTTCGTCTCTCTCTCTCTCTCCTGCGGGAGAGGCTCCGGCGGCTCCGATCGTTTTGACCCCCGGGCGATCGCCGTCGCGCGCGCGCGCCCCGCGGCATTCCGCCGATGGGCCACTGCTGCAGCAAGCAGAGCTCCGTCGCCACCGCCGGCTACGCGGCCCCGCCGCTCGCGGACGGCCGGACCGATGAGCGGCCGAAGCCGCCGCCGTCGCCTCTCCCGGCGGCGTCGCCCGCGCGATCTGCCGGAGGGGGCGGGGGCGGCGGCGGGGGGGAGGTGAGCTACCTCGCGGGGAGCCCGTTCCCGAGCCCGCTGCCCGCCGGGGTGGCGGCGTCACCGTCGCCGGCGAGGACACCGCTGCGGAAGTTCCGGTGGCCGCTCCCGCCGCCGTCCCCGGCGAGGCCGATCATGTCGTTGATCGCGAAGCGGCGTGGCCGGGGCGCGCCGAAGGAGGGGCCGATAGCGGAGGAGCAGGCGGTGGAGGGGGAGGGGGAGCCGCCGCTGGATAAGAGCTTTGGATACGCGAAGAACTTCGTTGCGAGGTTCGAGCTAGGGAAGGAGGTGGGGCGGGGGCATTTTGGTCATACGTGCTGGGCTAAGGGAAGGAAAGGAGAGCTCAAGGGTCAGAATGTGGCCGTGAAGATCATTTCGAAAGCTAAGGTGTGTGGTATGTGTTACTGCTATGAACAGTTCACAGCTCAGCGGCATTTCTTTGCTGTCGTCGTCGTCGTTGTTTGAATCTAGCTGTAAGGTGCATCGATTGTCAGTCTGTTCTGTTGTTCGGGGAAATTATGCTCGTCTAGTTCGAGAGAATTCTCCGATCAGTTCAGTGGGAATTCCTAAGCAGCAGAAGGTACACTTAGATTGAATAAGAGTTTGAGTAGTCATGCTTGGGCGGGACCTCAAAACATGCAGTGTTCCTTGACTACAATGCGGGAGTTGCATAGCCGCAGATTGAACTTTCCATAGCAAATGGCGTAGCTCATAGGAGTATGAGGACTTTCGGCAGCGGACATGTTATGATTTTAAATTTAGAAGTACAAGGTAGTCGCTGTTGATTGTGTTATTTGGTCAGCTTGTAGAAAAGGAGGAAAACCAAGCTGACTGAAGTGCTTTTGGTGACCACTTGGTCAGTAGCAAGAGGGCAAGTCAGTGATGCTTGAGGATGACAATTGATGAATGCATGATCTGAGGTTTATCGAGTTTGCTTGTTTGAGAAACAGAAGCAGAGAAGTAGCTCTAAATATGTTGGTTTGATAGTATGAACTCGAGAGCATCGCTGAGGTGAAGGTTTCCTGAAATGGTGAGGATATTCGTCAGTTTCAAGGGCGATCTTCAAAAGAGGAAGGAGAATGTTAACCCTAATTCACCGAGTTGGCTAAATCTTAGAACAGATTGAAGGAGACTGTTCCTCCGGAGAGGTTTGGATGTACCACATAATCGCAAGAAAGATGAGCGTGGATGCTAAAAAATAGAGCTGACCACTTAGGCTAAGGATTTATTTTCTGTTAAACTGGAAGTAACGAATGATAGGAGTTAGAAACCACAACCGGTTACTGAAAGATAGAGGTGTAGTAAGTATGTTCTTCTTGGTTGATTGTACCTGCCTTTAAATAGAGCATATATAAATGTAGATACTTGGTCAAGATGAAGGGACAATATGTATAGTTGCTGCATAGCTTTTTGCACGACCAGGACACTAGACTCTAGAGTGAGAAAATTGTTCCTGATATAAGATACCTGTGCTGAAACATCATAATCAGGTGGTTGTTGGACCGTTTCAATTCCAATACTTCTCTATTGAAATCGTGTTGTAATTTAATCTGGATTTTCGGACTCAATTAAAGTCGAATAAGTGGGCCACAATTCTCACCCCTCACCCCTCCCCCCAATCCCTGTTGCACAGCATTTTAACCTGAGCACGGATGAAACTGAATGAGCGGTTTTTGGCAGATGACATCAGCGATAGCAATTGAAGACGTTCGTCGAGAGGTGAAAATATTAAAGGGATTAGCAGGACACAAGCACCTCATTAGATTTCATGATGCATTTGAAGACAACAACAATGTCTACATAGTCATGGAGTACGTGCATCTTTGTTTCAATCTTCAGCTTTAATAGCTATGCCATGGAAATCATGGATCTAGCATCTTCCAAACTTGCTTTTTGTTTGTCTCCCTCTGCGTGTGGGTTCCCAGAAGCCGAAGCTTATGAATGTGAGCTATGTTACGTAACTAGACTGGCAGAAATATACTGACAAGCAGCTATAGGCCGGATTCTTCCAATTTGTGGGAATTTGTATTCTAAAGTACCGATTTATGTTTTCTGTCAGATTATGTGAAGGTGGTGAACTACTTGACCGTATTTTATCCAGGTAAAAATGACAACGTTTGAGTTGCCGCTGATTTTTCTTTTCAAGGCACTGAAGCTTATTTTCTAAACTTGCTCCTTTTCATTTGTTGCCAATCTCATTACAGAGGTGGTAGATACAGAGAGGAGGAAGCTAAGGATATAGTGATTCAAATTCTGAGTGTAGTTGCTTATTTTCATCTTCAAGGTGTTGTGCATCGTGATCTAAAACCAGAGGTTTGCTGCTATAGATTTCCCGAATTTGTCATATGTCACTCTTGCATGTGAGACTATGAAAGCAGGATATTCGCATTGTGTATGCGCTACTCTTTCATTTATGTTAATCGGAACGTCATCATCTTCCGACCATTCTTTCCCCTCTTGACTTCATGGCAGAATTTTCTATTCTCCACTAGAGACGAGGATGCGCCAATGAAGATTATTGATTTCGGCCTCTCTGATTTTATTGGGCCAGGTAACTGTTAGGATTTTTCAGGGAGATTTTTTATGGGTTTCTTGTCATTTTGTTGGAAAAAGTACAATCCATAAGCCACTGGAATTCGTATTCCATTTTGCATGTGTTTTCTGAAATGCTCCTCTTTACCAGCTGTACTGATAATTGAAACGATTGTAGAGTTCAGTTTCCTTCAGCCTTTGGATGAATAATGGACTTCAGCACAGTTTGTTTGGCTGATCTAGTGTCCAAATCGCGCGGTAGAACATATAAGAGATCCATATAGCCATTTTTTCCCTTTTGGTGTCAGTGTGATTTTTTTGTCTGTCCTTGAGCTCAACAAATTGACATTTCATGCACTCACAGGTCAACGTCTCAGTGATGTTGTTGGCAGTGCATACTATGTTGCACCAGAAGTTCTCCATAGATCATATAGCCTTGAAGCTGACATGTGGAGTATTGGGGTCATAACATACATATTGCTATGTGGAAGCAGACCATTTTGGGCTCGGACTGAATCTGGAATTTTTCGCTCTGTTCTTAGAGCAGATCCTAACTTTCATGATTCACCTTGGCCTATGGTATCAGCAGAGGCTAAAGATTTTGTGAAAAGGCTTCTGAACAAGGATTACAGAAAAAGAATGACAGCTGCCCAGGCTCTAAGTAAGTATTTTCAATTGACAGGGCAGGGACTCTTGTTAAGTTAGCCATTTAAGAATTAGACAGGCCACTAACGTTAGTGCTTTTGTTTGAGGATGATGTACATGATATTTTTAAACAAAATAAATTATCCTTTTCCTTTGGTAAAAAAAGGAAAAAAAGTAAAACTGCAAGATACGTAGAAGAAACGTATGATAGAATATTTATGCCCCAGAAATGTACATGCAACCTATAGTGAGGGCCAAAGTTGTGTTACGGCAAAAGCACATTTTTTCTGATCAACCAAGTCAATGTGAGAATGGTTATTTGTGGCTTTTTACAATTAGCTGATTAATCATTAGCTAAATCCCTGGAATTTGCTGTATTTTCAGCTCACCCGTGGATACGAGATGTAAAACATGCGGTGCCTTTGGATATTTCGATCTACAAGTTAGTTAAATCTTATGTTCGTGCCGCCCCTTTCAAACGGTCTGCACTAAAGGTAATCTTTCTTCATCTTGTTAGCCATACTGCTTTCTAGAAGAAGTTATTCTGCTCCTTTGACTTGAAAGAACTAGGTAATAATTGGAAAACACAAGACACTGAAAGAAGCTCTGTACCATCCTATTCACATGGGCAGGCTAATAGTACAAGGCCTACTCTTGTAGTGGGTGGCAAAATGTCACTTCACCTCTATACTGGAGTAATCTGGCTTCAGGTTGTGCATTTTAATTTGGTTATGTGAATAGACTATAAGGACGTTGCTTTTGTTTTAAAATATGCAGGCTCTCTCAAAAGCGTTAACGGAGGATGAGCTCGTGTATCTCAGGGCCCAATTTAATCTCTTGGAACCAAAGAATGGATATGTTTCTCTTGATAACTTTAAAATGGTGGGTGATGTATTACCTTCACAGATTTTTCGGCAATTTGTATCTGGGTTGTGTTTGGAAAATGCATATTTTCGTATATGTCATCGATGCTATTTAGTATTATTTTGACCTTCTGATCGGCACAAGCTCAGATTGTCATTATTCTTGATGATTCATCTCTTTAAGTACCTGTAGTCTGGGTCTGCTTTGGCTGCAATTGATTTATGAAGGAAAATGCAGGCTTTGATGAAAAATCTAACTGAAGCAATGAAGGAGTCGAGGGTTCCTGAAATTTTAGATGTGGTAAGATTCTTTTGTTCCAAAATTTTGTATCTGATGCAATTGATTTCTCATGAGTGATTTATAATGAGATTTGCATCACCTCCCTTCTTTTGGAAATTCAGATTACTTATATCCTGTATTTATGATGTTTATTATCCGTGCTAACTTCCATTTTACACGATTTAAGATGGAACCACTCTCACATAAGAAAATGAGCTTCGAAGAGTTTTGTGCTGCGGCAATCAGTCCACATCAGCTGGAGGCTCGTGAAGACTGGGACCAGATTGCAAATACTGCCTTTCAGTATTTTGAAGAAGAAGGAAACCGGGTCATTTCCCTCGATGAATTGTCGAGTGTATGTGCATCTGTAGCTTTTGAAATCATCTCGTGCCTACCTAGAAATTGGATTGACAAAATCACGTATGTTTTTGCATATGCAGGAGCTGAATCTGGATCCCAGAGCTCAGTCTCTACTTGATAACTGCATCAGAGATACTGATGGAAAACTCAGCTTCCTCGGATACACCAAGTTCTTACATGGCGTGACGCTTAGAAACTCTAATTTAAGACAGAGATAGCATGTAGCCGTGGTGGATTTGCTTACAAATATTGGTTTGAAGTGTATAGCCTTTTCAATCCGAGAGGTGAAGTCCTCCGATTGGCAAATCTTGAGGCGTGCGATGGCGTGAGATTGGTTGGTAGATAGAGGGTATGATGCTTTTGTGACCGCCGATTTCTTGAAATATATTCTCTGTTCTTCAAATCCTCGAGGCCATGGATGGTGATGTTGAAAATGGCTCCGTGTCCCGAAATGACATGGGTCTTTGTAATGGAGGGAAAATGGTCTGAATTCTTTATAATTATAGGATGATTGTTGAAACATTTTGAAGTTGCTCCCCAATCTGTACGTGCACATTCATTTACCATGTTTCGTGGTCCAATGTGAAGGGTTAATTGATCTCGGAATCAAGGCAGGTGGGTCAGTTTTTAAAATTTAGGTTCAGCTGTCTCTAGGAAAATGAATAATGCGGAAACTATTTTCTTAAAAATGATTGTCTGTATTGTTTGAAATTATTAGTCAATGAAAAATATTTTCGATATTGATATTAATTTATGCTTAAGTATTTTCGTGGACACTAAAAATATCTTGTAATAATTTATTTTTGAAAAAAGATATAATTTATCATTTTTAGGAAAATATTTACGGATCATTCATTTTTTGTGCAATAAGCCCTTTTCTTTCACCAAACAACTTTTAGCGAGATTCATCTTCACACCAGGTGCTAGATAGGAGAAATATAAACAGGTTATCTTTTAGGAAAAAAGCCACCAAAAATCCCAAACTTTATCCATTGTGACATATTTATTCTGAACTTTTTTTTGTGACGCCAAAAACTCCAAACTTTCTTATTTGTGACACATTTACCCCAATGTATATTATCTATGGGCATTTTCGTCTTTTCCGCTTTTTCTTTTTTTTTTTTACTTTTTTTTTCAGATCCGGCGAGGCTCGCCCTCGCCAGATCCAAGCGAGGGCGAGCGAGGGCGAGCCTCGTCGGCGTCGGGCGAGCTCGCCCTCGCCTGGGCGAGCGAGGGCGAGCCTCGCCGGCGTCGGGCGACCCTCGCTGGCGTCGGGCGGCTGCCGGCGAGGCCCCCCTCGCCGGATCTGAAAAAAAAGGAAAAAAAAAAGAAAAAGCGAAAAAGACGAAAATGCCCATAGATAATGTACATTGGGATAAATGTGTCACAAATAAGAAAGTTTGGGGTTTTTGGCGTCACAAAAAAAAGTTCGGGGTAAATGTGTGGTAAAGTTTGGGGTTTTTGGTGGCTTTTTCCCTATCTTTTATTCGGGAAAAAGAGAGAACATTTAGGGAGAGAACACAAAGTACTGTTTTAAAATTTGGCTTATAAAATCTTTTGAAGTTCAACTCCATTCCTCCTGATTGATGGATTATAAAATAGATATGCTCGTTGAAGATGGAAATAAAAGCACACATGGGCTGTCTTAATGCAACCTTTCGCTCTCCGCTGACCAAATTTCAACGTGACCTTAGGTATACTTCAAGAGGCTTACAGAAAAGTCGAAATGTATTGGTTGCAAAATCTAAATCTAACAAAAACAACATAAACTCTGTTCAAACAATTGGCACCACCTAAAGAGTTCTCTTCCGCAAGCAGAAACTGACACAGATTTTCTGATATTTTATCATTCAGATAGAAAGTTGATACCTTACTGTAACATCAAGATTCAACGAAGATGGAAAGTCAATACAGCTATAGCAAAGTGATGACCGACCGACCCACCAATCAATGGAGACCGTGTTGATGCCGTAGCCATACTGAGCCAGCAATTTTCAAGTGCGTTTTGCTCAACTGCCCTGAATTACATACGTCTGCACGACTTGTCATGCACACTTGCACAGTACTTGCTTGGCAATTCACACGTTGTTTTCCAGCTAACCTTGGTTAAAGAAAAGGAGCATTTTGTCACAGTATGTTGCGATGGGAAAATTATCTAAAAAGTCATAAACCTATTACACTTTTGTCAATTTAGTCCTAAATCTTTTAAGTTTACCAATTCAGTTCTAAACCTTTTCACTTTTTGCCAATTGAGTCAATCTGGCCAATTTTGGCTAGCCGGCGCTGACGTGGCCACTGGTTGACACCGGCTGTTTGGCCAATGTTGATGTGATAATTTTTAATATTTTTTTTGAATTTTTAAATATTTTTTTTCCCTTCATCCCTCTGGCTGGTCCGACGATAGGCGATTGGTCGGAGGTGCGGGTCGGCGAGGCTCGACCTCGCCGGATCTGGGCGAGGTCAGCTTGGCAGTGGTGGGCAAGGCTCACCCTTGCAATTGGCCGATGGGGGCAAGCTTTGCTAGAGGTCAGTGAGGTTGACCTCGCCAACCCGCGCCTCTGGCTAGTCGTCGAATCGGCTAAAGGGAAGAAGGAGACCCAAACCGGCCGGAAGGAAGAAGAGCAGAAAAAATATTAAAAAATTCGAAAAAAAATTTAAAAATTACCATGTCAGCGTTGGCCGGACATTCGGCGCCGGCCGATGGCCACGTCGGGGCCGGCCGGTGGCCACGTCGGGGCCGGCCGGTGGCCACGTCGGGGCCGGCCGGTCAAAATTAGCCGGATGAACTCAATTGATAAGAAGTGAAAAGATTTAAGACTGAATTGACAAACTTAAAAAGTATAGGACTGAATTGATAAAAGTGCAGCAGGTTTAGGACATTTTAAATAATTCGATGCATATAACAAAGACCATTAAAGATCAGTTCCTAGTCAGCGCCATTCGAGTCTGCCCAGCTTGTTCCTACTTGCCCTTTTCTAACTTCGCTTATCCACTCGGGCGTGAAACGTCAACCGATGATTAAAATGAAGACACATTGAATTACAAATACATCTGCAATCGAATTTGTCCTTTCGATTTCTTGAAATCTCCACTTACATGATTCAAAGAGACCCCCAAGAAAAAAGAAAAAAGAAACGTGTCACATAACTATTGTATGCTCAAACTAAACCGTCTAGCGTCTACTGTATACACAAGTTGATCAAGTCCATCGTCGTATCATCCGTCAGGCGAGTCCAAAGCACCGCCCGTGGATGTTGTTGTTGTGGCCGTCGTGGCGATGGCTCTCGCTCATGACCCTGTCGATCATGCCCTGCACATTCCGGAACTCGTCAACGTGGCAAGGGATGTTGATGGTTCCCTTCTGGTCGAACCCATACTCGTCCTCCGCCTCTCTCAGCAAGTCCATGAACAGCGGGTGGTTCACGTAGGCCACCGGGATCACGAACCGCTGCTGCTCCTCTCCTTGCCCCGCGGATATTGCCAGGCACCCCCTCGGCACGTCCTGCAAGCTGTCTTCCTCCGCCCTCTCATCGTGGTGGTGGTGGTGGTGGAGGTGAATGTGGGGCAGGTGGAGATGAAGGCTCGTATGGTGGCGGCGATACCTGTCGATGCTCATCACCATCTTAAGAAAACAACGAGGGAAACCCAGCTCGAGGCAGCGTGAACCTCTCGAAATGGGATCTTGAGGAGCTCTTCCCGTTTTGCCAATCAAAGAGAGAGAGAGAATGGCAAGAGTGAGAAGTGAGGAGAGGATTGCAGAGGTGGGTGTCCCTATATATACAGGTGGGAAGGGATTGAATTGAACCGAGGAAGGTCAAGGGGCAGGAGAATTCCTAGTGCGGGCATGGGAAGGGTTTTGATTGGGGACGAAGGAAACGAGGAAAAAGTCGTATCTGGGGTCGGTCGTTGTAGCCGTCCGCGTGACGAGCGAGTTCCCGGTCAAATTTCATCTTTTGCTGCTTATTATATAGTTTTCAATTCGGATAAGTATTAACCCCTTTTTCAAATCGTTTCCGAAGTGAATATGGAAAGGCTAATCCCTGCATAAAGTCAAAAAAACAACACCTTCGAAAACAACATTTATTAACAAAATAATCTAAGTTACAACCTGTGAATCTTACGTTGTTTTCAATTTCAACACAACACAATTTGCAGCCCAAAATATCAGATTTTTCAAGATAAGTTTTGATAGTTTTCCCGTCTCTTTTGAAACTTCGTGCGTAGAGTTTTCATTTTATTTTATAATTTTTTGTATTTTTACTACGCATGCACTGATTAAAAAAACTAGAACATGATCAGTTTAAGTTTTGGGTGACATGTCTCATGACGGATGACGACTTCAAATGGGAATTGATGACCGCTTGCTGTAGTTTTTCTTCGCTGCGGGGGCGACGTTGCGACCCGTTTTTCTTAAATGGACAATTGGACATGTCCAAAACGAGCAAGGAACTAGGGAAAAGTCAATATCCTTCACGAGATATATACGAAATTGCAGACACTTCAGGCAAGAGAAGTTGCAAATCTTCTATATGTAAGCCTTTTGATCTCATGCCAGCTCAATTTTCGACATCAGGATACTTCGATAAATACTAATTTGATAGATAATGAATACCACCCGGTTCATAGATAATCATCATTTCTTAACGTTTTGAACGACGGGTCATTGCAACCGAAACTATGAAAATTAGATGTTTCGGACATGCATAAGTTTTTTAAACAAGTGAAAAGCTCATGTTAAAATGTGGTTGACTCGTGTATACATTTAATAAAATTTTACTATTATAAATCCCAAGGATATGATACCATTCCCATGTTTAGCTCCGTCCTTTCCGTCTTATTTACATGAATTAATCTTTCTCGCAATTAGATCATGAGAATTCCCTTTTTTTTTGTTGGGCTAATTTCCTAAAAAAACTCCCAACTTTAGGTCCAATCGTGATTATGCCCTAAAATTTTTTTTTTCCTGAAAAAAATCCACCGCTTTTACTTTAGTCCCAAATCTATCCACTTGTCCAAAAATCGTCACTGGTTTCTTCATGATTATCAGCTTTAGGAGGTTGTTATTGTTCCATACAAATGTGATGACACGAGTTCTGATAATGAATCTCTAACTGGCCTTGATGTTGATAATCTTTAAAAAAACCTAGTAGCGATTTTTGAACGCCCGGGCTGATTCGGGACTACGAGTGAAAGTCGGCGATTTCTTTTGAGACAAAAAATAAAATTTCGAGACAGGATTGATATTGGATTTAAAGCTGCGATTTTTTTTTTATATTAGGGCAATTAGGTCTATTCTTGTTAATTTACTTGTCCAAATTTTATTCGGGTTAGGTTTTAGGCAAGTGGTAGTGTTAAAATTGAAAATGTGATCATTCATTCCCGAGATGAACAGGTTGAATCTTGAAGGAAGTAGTCACAAGAACTAAGAACGAAGGAGCTCGACCGTTGACAACCGGGGGAACAGTTGTCCGAAGGTTACCGAGCAAAAAGACATTATTACCCCTGGAAAAAGTCGTGCGGCCGGCGTACTTTTAAGGAGAAATGTATAAAAATCACAGGTTTGACTTTTCTTGGACACGGCGAACATCAGCACGTGGGGCCGCGAGGAGCCTTAAGCACGTTTCGAATATGACCAAATGGCTACGGAGGCAAAAAAAAATATATTTGCGCAGCCGACAATGCGAGATCACGTCGCCGTCTTCGCCTCTCTTTTTTTTTTTTTTGGCCATTTTCGTATGTTGATTTCGCACGTTTAGCTCGGCAAGCAACTTCCGTCACCCGCCCCTAGGGCTCCACGGTTGGAAGATTTGGAAAATTGAGCTCCTGCTCGAAAATCCGACTCTTTGAGTAGAATGTTTATCGGAATTCATTACTCATTCAGAAGAATTTTTTTAAGAGAAAAGCCTTATCTGACCTCGCTCCGTCCCCTCTGTCTACCAGAAAAGTCCTATCGTGCCGTGCCGTGCATGTCAGCACTTGCCTTGCCATGTAGGATGGCTGGTGTCTAAATTAGCGATTTTCGGCTAAAATTGACCGAACGGATTCAATTGGCAAAGCCTGAAAATGTTTAATACTAGATTTGGCATAATTTAAAGGTTTAGAATTGAATTGGCCCAAGTTTAATAGGTTTGAGACTTTTTCTGTGATCGTTCCTTTGAAAACAAGAGAGCATCTCTTCCTTCTATGCCGATCGACAAAAGAAATTTGGTCGGATCCAAGACTGAAGATCTAGATTTCGCTCCGGGATATCACCAGAATGAATAAGTGGGTGTCTCGATTTTTTTGAGTCAAAAACTGACTTAGTTTTGTGGTATCTCTGGAGAGCACGAAATGCATTCATCTTTCAGCACCGGCAACCAGATCCGAGCTCAACTGTTGATGCCGACCTCGCCATGAACAAGAACTTCCGGAGATGGAACCCAAAAACTGTTACTCAAGATAGAAGGCGAGTAAACCAACCGGTAGTGTGGACTCCACCGGAGCAGACCTCCCTGAAAGTTCAACATCGATGGTTCTCCATTCGAAGGATCCTTTGCAGGAGGGATTGCAGGCGCATGTTGGGATTCGAACGGAAACTTGGTCGACGGGTTCGCTAAAATCGCCAGAGCTTCATTTGCAATTGGTTGTTCAAAGGTATTCCCTGTTCGAAAGCCTATCAACTTTGTTCTGAAAGTGTTGGTTAATCAATTGAGAAGGCTTCTTTTCGACTGATGGGTTTTCTTTATGAAGAATGGGCCGCCCATGATGGGCTAACCCAGCCCATGAAAGAAAGTAACTGCACTTGGCAGTTATTGTCTAGAAACAAATGTGAGAACACACGTAAGAGTGGGTGTTGTTGCATTTTGCATCATCAGAAAAATCATTATCACAAAAGGACAAAGAAGAAGGGACTTTGTTCAACAATCCAAGGATTGTTCTCTCTCTCGAGGCTGCGATAAGTGCATTTAATCTGTGGCAAAAGAGGTATGTTCGTTTATGTAATATACTTCGAACGATCGGTGATTCAAGTATAGAATGGGCACGTTTTTTCCGCAATTTTTGTAATATGTTTAGGAATATGTTTCCGTCATCGACAAAAAGAAAAAAACTCGGCGACAAACAAAAACAATCCAAATTGCCCATTTTGCATGTTAACGTTTGAGGGTTATAGACAAACTTTTTTAAAGCAGTCATTTGAGGGTTATAAATAAACCTTTTAAATCATTTTGTCTGTCAAATCCAATTTTGTATGTTTTTATCACGTGTTCTCGTAACGGCCATTCACATCCTTGATCAGATTTAACTCGTCGGGTTAAATTCAAAAACCGTGCGTGAGACTTTCATCTCGAGCAAACTCGGTTGAGAATTTCCAAATCGTAGGATGTCGTTGGCTGAGGAGGATCACAAGTTAGCGCAAATTGTCGTTGACAAAACTCAAGCAGCTCATTTCGGAGTCCCGTACTCCAAAGTTTTCGTGGATGTCCATGGAAATCTTGTTCCTTAGAGCGTTGACCAAGTCAAGTCAACCCCGGAGCTTACCCCGTTCCAGAATAAGTCGGAGAAGCCAAAGTTTTCAGAAACAGGCTCAAAGGTCACGACAAGCATATGCAGAGTGGAGGAAAACTGATCAGCATTGTTTAATTTTGAGTTTCAAATCGCATGTTGAAACATTAAAATGTTGGATCGAACGACACCGAAGCATGGATACACGTGTTTATTCAAATGCCATGTCCAAATGCATGTCATTCGTGCATAATTCATTTGATGGTAGCTCAAAATTTTTTTGCATGATGATTTATCGAACAATGTTGAAGCATCGTTTTATGACGTCATTTCATTATTCGCCATGTTCATGACTCTACCGAACCGATCTATTCTAGTTAGAGAAAGCGTGGACAAATCTCACATTCGAACAAAATTCGCCCTTTTCTTGCTGAGAATTCTTGGAATTGGAATTAAGAGAATCTAAGAACACAAGCTCCTACGACTTAACCACAGAAAAAAAAATAAAATAAGCAAACGATTGAATTCTTACGATCAGTAACTTCAAATTCCTCTCTTCCGCAAAATGCATTCTCGTGCACCACCAAACTCCGCAAAAGACTAACGATGTCCCCGTCCGTCCGAATCAAATGTAGTGTAGAATTCACTAATGTTGTCCCTTTTCACACTTTTACCCCCATCTCCTCCGCCTGCGGTCTCCGGTCCTCCTCCCGCAGCGACCGCTGACTCGGGCTCCACTGGCAGCACTCCCCGCCGGCGGCCAAAGCGTCGATGATTGGCCGAATCACCAAAATCCCCTCCCCCACCACGGTGCATGCCAATGTGCATAGAAAAGCGCCGAACACCATGGCCTTGTAAACGGCATGGTCCGGCATCCACATCACCGAGACCCCCAACAGCAAAATTTCCAAGGGCAGCGACACCAAGACCGCGGAGGCGAGCACATAGATCCGAGTCCTCAGTCCTTTGTTGATGACGAGGGACATGACCTTCCAACATGACAAGAGGAAGCACAGCGAGAACGTGACCCCAAATGCTCCGAACACGATGATGGACATCAATGGGTACGTGCACAGGACCGTGTCGTTGCCGGACTCATCCTTGGAGATGTACGAGCTCCGCCCAAAGACCTCTGGCAATAGCAGGTCTATCGGCTCGAAGAACACGAACACGATTTGCAGCAAGAGGAGGGGCAGGCAGGCGCCGAACACGAATGCGAGGGCCCACAGGCGGCACGGGTCCTTCTTCTTGATCGAGATGTTGACGAGGAAGAGCACGGTTAACAGGAAGACGGGCTCGCAGAGCCCTAGCGAGAGGACGACGTGGAATTTGCAGAGGTCGGCTTGTTGGCCTTGTGTCAAGGAGGGCAGGAACGGCACGAGGTAGTGGCGCCAGAAGAAGGGCACACGGAGGAGCTCGACGAGGGCCCAGAGGGTGGTCGAGGAGATGAGGAGGAGGCGGACGGTCCAGAGGGAGTTGAAGTTACCGAGGTGCGGGGCGGAGCGGGACTTGAGGCAGAGGCGGATGACGAAGGCGAACGAGAGGGAGGACAGGAGGAGGAGGACGGCGACGAGGGCGAGGAGCGCGAGGTCTACGGCCGTGTCGAGGGGCAGCAACGTGGGCACGACGAACATCTGAAACCGATCGGCACGCAAACGGGCGTCTCCCTCCCTCCCTCTAATCTATCGCCGTGTGCTATCTGAAATCTTGATAGTTGCAGAGAGATATCAATTGGAAGGAGATGAACGGGTAAGGGATAAAGCGATCAAGCGCCGCGTGCATGGAACTGCATGGGATTGGCATTTGCAGGAGGGAACTGGGATTGGTAGAGACGCACAGAGAGAGAGAGACAGAGAGAGGGAGAAACTGAGTTTTCTTTTGTTCCTTTTGTCTCTCTCTCTCTCTTTCTTCCTCACATCGCTCTCTCTCTCTCTCTCTCTCTCTCTATTGCTTTTTTCCCCAAACGGAGAGAA
Organism: Syzygium jambos; assembly: GCA_031216235.1. Taxonomy (NCBI): domain Eukaryota; kingdom Viridiplantae; phylum Streptophyta; class Magnoliopsida; order Myrtales; family Myrtaceae; genus Syzygium; species Syzygium jambos. The sequence goes on along the minus strand of CM062230.1, from coordinate 3,858,542 downwards.
ACAGAAGGCGGAGGAAATCAGATGAACAGAAAGATTATGGTGTTTCAGAGAGAGAGAGAGAGAGAGGGTGCATGCATTTCGGGAATGGACGGTTAAGAGGAGTTGGGTTTCGGACATGGCTGGACAGATCGAAGCATCGTTACGATTGAGGTGGTGCCACGGTGGCGGCGGGGGGAGCGTTCGTTGGTTGTATCGTCGACGGTTGGTTGATGGAAAACTGGAGTTTTTGTCGTCGCTTCTGTAGTTATTTGGCGTCGAGATTTAGGATCTCGTGGACATGTCCTTTCCATTGCACGTTCGTTTATTTAGTTAATTAGTCACGGTTGTGTCCCCACACGTAAATTGCGTGGGAAAGCTGGTAATTTACAGTCGTTGATCTGTATGGATGAGAAGAAGACGGGTGAACGAAACAAATGGGCAGTGCGTGCACAACTTAAAACATTCGGATTCGTTCGTGTGGATCTTCTTTCATTACTAGATTCCTCGTATTTAGGAGTGTGCAAAATGGACCGCTCAAACCGGAAACAACCTTGTTTGATCCGGTTCCAAGGAATATCGGTTCGATTCCCATTTCCTAAAAATGAAAATAATGTTTGGGCGGTCCAGTTCCCGATTCCAAGGAGAATCGGACTAGACCAGACTGACCGGACCGAACCAATTACATATACTTTTTTTTGTGATTATATGTAGTCGACATGGAAAATACAATTCCAATTTTAGAACATATGTGTAGTCGGCATAGGGAACACAATTCTAGTTTTAAAATATATGGTATCAATTACTGGGAAAAAAAAAAGTGAAATCGGTTCTCCTGGTCCGGTTCTTGGCACCTTGAAACTAGACCAGACCGGGAATCGATCACTCCTACTCATACTCTGAGAAATATATATGAATGTACATTTTATATGATCTTCGAGTTATGAGGTATTGGCATTGCAAATATCTATATTATTATTCGGATAATACCAAAGTTTTGACAGGTAACATGGACATAAGCTCATCTGTCTTCCACTATAGTCTCTTATGCCGTCTTCAAACACGAGATGACAACACATGGACAGGCAATTTGTACTCATCTATGCCGGATCAAATCCCACAATTAAGTCCTAAGCCTATTGTATGAGTGTCAATTCAGTCCTACACTTTTCTATTTGGCCAATTTAGTGCTAAGCCTTTTAATGATTTGCCAATGTTGTCCTTTTGGCCAATTTTTACCAGAAATTGCTGACGTGGATGTTGGCCGTCTTACATGGCATAATCGGCACTGACGTGGATAATTTTTGTAATTTTTTAAAATTTTGCTAAATTTTTTTCCTTTTCTTTTCTTTTTCTTTTTCCCTCAATACTCACTTAATCATCTTCTTGAAAAGGGTCGCCGGGCACAGGGCGAGGGCCACGACCCTTGCCGAATCACCGTGCACTTCTAGAGCTTAAAACCACGTAGAAGTTGCTGGAGGAGGTCCAGCATAAGGCTATGGCAACCGAAATCTGCTTGTTCAACAAGAAGTGAGGTGGTCGGTGAAGGAATAGAAGTCGTCAACCAAGTGAAAAGGCCACTAGGGCTTCGGCTGTCGATGCGCGTGGTGCAGGCGGCCCTCGCTAGCGCTTGGGCAGTGGCGCAGCCCTCCTTGTCACCAACTCCTCCGCCGAACCCTCACCATCCCAACAAGCACAGCCATTTCCTATTGAAGATATCACCGCATTATCTCTCTAGATCTTTCTTGATTAGTCTTGACCTTTCGTATTTCAATGACTAGTTAATGTGATTGTTCATATTTGTTCTTGACCTTTCGTGCTTCGATATCTAGTTAATATCAGATAAATGTATAGTCATTTATAAGTCATATCAAGAATCATGTACTATGCCTATATAAAGGCAAGTCCAGTTGAAGTATTTGCAAGGCGAATCAAGTCATAATAAAATAGTTTATTCCTCTCCTCTCCTTGAGTGGTTTTCCTTGAGAGTTACCAATTAAAGTCGTTCACCTTCTAAAGTTGCCGACGATAGTTACCGATGATCGAGACTTTCACTTTCAAGTGTTATGCCTCTAAAGCTCAACATTTCCCTCGCACCTCTCGTAATCGGCTATGATAGCACAAGCTCACCCTAATCTGATGAGTAGGGGCTGCGAAGGCCCTTGCCCAGATCTTGGCCCTCACCCCTATGGCGGATGAGGGTTGCCTGCCGCTAGGAAGATGAACAATGAGTATTGGGGAAAATTGAAGAAAAAAGAGAAAAGGAAAAAGATAAAGAAAATTAACAAAATTATAAAAATTGTTCACGTTAGTACCAGCTGTACTACTTAGAATGGCTTGTGTCCACGTCGACAATTTTCGAACAAAATTGGCCAAAAGAACTACATTGACAACTTGTCAAAAGGTTCAGAACTAAATTGGTCAAATTAAAAAGTTTAAGACTAAATTGGCATACGTACATTAGGTTTACGACTTTTTCGGTAACCCCCTCCCCTCCTTAGCCTCTACATCGGCCGTCTCCCAGCAGCGGCCTTGGCCACTACTCAACTATATAGAGTACATAAATTCAAGAAGAGGTTTTCTGTCGCAAGGAAAAGGAGAGTGATATGAGCCCATTTTTTACTGATTGGAGGTACTGCATTGGGAATAGCAGAAGCGGGTGATTGCAGGGTGCAATTTCTTCTCTTATGCTTATGAGGACATATCAATCACGCTTTCCTGCCAGGCCATGCATGACTCATCTCGGCCTCAACTGATTCTCAAACGTGGATTCTCTGATTCGTCTTTTAGGTCTCTGGGGAGTGAATATCATCCAAACTCATCTGATTAGGTCTACTCAAACATTTAGAGAAAGAAAGGTTAAGGTGAGCGATCTTGTCGGAGTCCCGCAAAGTACTGTACATGGCATTGGAATGTATTGTGATAATGGCCGATCGAGTTTACATGATATTGTGGTGTACAGATGGGCGACTTTTGATGATGCTAAAGATCTTGGTTAATGAATGAGTTTAGGTTTTGGGAATCCATGATCCGTCGCTGTGATAATCGTGTATATGTCGTCGCAACTTCCCAGGACTAGAAACATTAGAAACGAAAAAAACCTTGGATTTAGAGATGACGCTTGCGGATACATGTCATCTGCATAAGTTTCGAATGAATCTAGTTAGTAAAAGTGAGAGAACAGGAAATCCGTATTGGATCAACTCGATATCTTCGAATGAGCATATCGGAGATGGGACTACTAGCAGAATATAGGAAATGCTCGACACCCTTCCTTAATAGCACTAACCACTTAGGGTTTCAAACAACCGCAAACATGATATTAATTCTCTAACACATTGTGCGATTTTGATTATTAGTATATAAGCGTTCAATAATTCTTATAATTTTCTACTTAGAAGAGAGGAAAGGAAGTAGCAGGCAGTGCCGAAATGCTAAATGGTTTTCATTGTCCTTAATATACTTCCTCATGCAAAGTGAAAAACAAATTCCAGATATTACCCGGCCTCGGCCTGCTCTTAATTGACATTAAGAAAGTATAACTGCTTCGCTAACATCGACCGTATTTGAAGAGTGATATACCCAAGAATACATGTACAGTTCCAAAGCCTGCCTGCACAGCATAATCTTTGGGGAAACAGCTCGTATCACTGTTATTATTATTGTTATTGTTGTTATTGTCGCATCGTCATTATACAAACGTGCTATCGTACAACGTTTGCATTTCTGTAATTTTTGTTGTCCTTTTGCATTTGCATCGTAGCTTTTAACATCAAGTTATCAGATTTGGATTAACATTAAACTAATGAACTTAGAAAGTGATCATCGCAACAACAATCATCGGGCTCCCGCTCGTCTATTTTCGTTCTCGTTTTCTTTATCCTTAAACTTTTGCATCCAATTTCCTCTCCCCTACTGCCATGGATATACTATTTTCTTTATGTTCGAAACAAACGCGGAAAAACAACAACAGAACATAAGGATTTACGCGATTCGATCACAAGGTGATCTACGTCCACGGGCGAGGCAAAACAAAATTCCACTATAATAAAAAAGAGTACAATTTTCAGAAGTCGAAAAAACGACTTAACAAAACCTCACGGCTCATAAATCTCTCCCAAACTAAAATCTCTCTTAATCAATGAAAAAACCTAGCCGCAGTATAAATAGAGCTCTCTAAAAAATTTCCTATGCCCCCGAACCCCCCAAAACATTTGTTCGCTTACTCCAGCTTGAGCGAACCGTCATAAAGATTTGTTCGCTTGCTCCAAATTGAACCTATTGACCCAACCCAAGCAAACAAACTAAATCTCAATTTTTTCTCTATTTTTTGGTCATGCAAAAATATATGTCGGGTCAAGTGATGAACCAAACTGAGTACATAAAATTCAAGACATATTTAACACTTTAAAACAACCACCGAATAAACTTGACATCATTATAAAGAAAGTATTTATTCTTCTTAATGCTGGTGAAGAAGATTGCTCTCGTCATTGTCATTTCGTAAGTTAAAAGATAATATTTTCCTGTAAAGCACTCCAAGTAAACAACTCATTATTAAACCCTTTTCATCCCAAGATCGTCTCGTGAGGAAGACATTTCAAAAACCATGTTGCATGGAGTGAAAGCGAAAACAGCCAGAGGAACTGCATCTCCAAAGTGAACTTTCGAGTGATTCTCGATGGTGACGACACTGAAGCGAAAAAAGGGTAAGAGCAAAAGTCTGGACTCAGACGTGAACAGCAAACGCAATCGAGCCAAATGCATGCATGCAAAGCTGCAGGACTCTTTCTCTGAAGTCAGAATACGAGAGCACGAAAGAAGCAGTTTTAACTCCGAGTTTGGGACTTGTGACTTTGCTGAAAGCTACCACTGCATTTACTGCAAGCTCTCTGCTTTGTTAGCTCCTGACATCTGTAACTTGTCTTCTCGAGAAGTCTCTGCGTGCGTACGTGTGTTTGAAGGGGAGGGAGAGAGTGGGGTTGGTTCAAGGCTAGATTCGATTCTTGCATGATGGGTTAATCCTAGATATAGTCGTCGTCCTCGTCATTTTATCATCAGCGAGAAAGAAATGTTATCACCATGCATAAATGAGATGAAAGGACGGACACGACAGCGTGTTCCTTTCGTCGTTTAGCACTCTTTTTCCTCGTTTTGCGTACCAAACCACCACCATTCACCATCCATTCACTATGTTATGTGTCCATTCGCACTTGTCTTTTGTTAGATTGCTGAGTTTAATATCTGCCACCGAGTGTTTTTCTTATTGTAATACCTAGATTACAGTACCTTATACCGACAATCTTCTGTACTCGGCATGAAAAAGGAAGACTGAAAAGATGGTATTTGAGCATGAAAATTTCGGGACAACACAATAAAGAACTTCCCCTAAGCTGACAAAAATCTGTACAGATTGAAGTTGAAGGACGCCAATCAAAGAGAAGTACATCGTTGAAGTTGCTTTCAACAGTTTTACTCACCTTATTGTGGTCAAACACATATCATCTGTGAAATAGCATTACAGTAAAAAAAAATTATTCTTCATATACACGGTTGATTCATTCCTCACAATTTGCAGGTGATCGATTACGCACTTAATTACTGAAAATGCAAAATCAACAGATATATAGAATTCTCACGATGTGAGAACAAGAATGACACTCAACGATTATCGCCATGTTTTTGGTCCCAATATGGGACGACACAACCTAAACTACAGGAGCTATAGTCAGCCTTGGCCAATCCCATCGGAACCTCATGGTTCTGTCCTTTGGCATTAGTATGACACGGTAAGGGATTTACTCATCGGTCGGCAACTCTAGTACTATATGCTTTCACTTAAGCCCTCTTTAAAGCGGAGTTTCAATATTCATCAAAGATCTCCTCGGTTGGATCTACATTCACATGTGTAATCGGCAACAACCTTCCATGTTTGATACATGTGATTTAGTTCATTTATTTCCTACTCTATCATCCTAGAAGCCAATCAGGAGCTTTCCTTCATATCCTCGGTCCAGTGGTACACAAGATCTCTACTGCAAAACTTGAGCTAAAAGCACGAACTTGAAAGCTCCCTGTTTTATTGATCTAAAGAAGTGACATTTCAGTGACCAAATGTCTAAAAGGAAAAGACAGAGGGACCCCTTATCTTGAAAGAGATTCATGAAATAAGTCTTAGAGTGAAAATTATTATTATTTGTTTACATCCATAATGCTGCTTCTTGAAGTAGTCGGTGCAGCTGGATGTCATAACTGATGATAAAAGTTCAATTTTTTTTATAAGAGATTAGGTGGAAATTTATGGCGCGTTAGACATTTGGTAAAGTTGGAATACATATGGTCTAATTCAAGCAAAAGAAAAAAGGGATGGTTCAAGCGATTATCCATTTTCATTTCCAGAATTTGATACTTCCTTCTCACCTCAGCAATACTCAACCCTAAAACGAGGGAGCAGGTTCATCATTAAGGCTCGATTCATACAAAATTTTGGGGCTATATGATCACCAAAAAAAGAAGTAAAAAAGAACAAAAGAATTGGAAGATGGGTTGGAGAGGGCCGGAAGTTGTAACAGACAGAGCAAGATGATAATACGGTTGGATCTAGATCCATGCAAAGTGAAGCAGCGAGACTGGGCAGACAGAGAGGAAATGAATGATGACAATATTGAAAAGATAGAAGATGAGGGGGAGCTAATGAGAGACTAATGATGGAAAGAGAGTTTTTTTTTATGCGTTTGGTCTGAGGGTGTCAGACAGAACATGGGGGCATAGCATGACATAGCTTAGCGACAGTCAAAGCTTCACATCATTACACCAATCTGGCGACACACGGAGACCCTCTTCATCCCATGCAAATGCAATTACGAGCTGATAAACAAAAATAAAATCGACTATTGCATATCTCTCACAGAACACAAGAAACTCCCACAATAACGAGAACAGCTCATGAAAAGCTCAAAGAAGAGAGAGAGAGAGAGAGAGAGAGAGGAAAGCTACCTTGGGATCTTCGTGACTTTTTGATTCGATTCAGAGGACGCTTGAGGGTGCTATGGTGTGCTCTGCTCTTGAGAGGGATTCATCAATCATTATCTGGAATCTAAGTGGAAGCAAGAATTGAGGGGAATGAAGCCTGGTCCGAGGACATTGGAATAAACCCTCCAAGATTGTGAATCTTTGATGGGTAGTCACTCAAGAACTTGTAGCCTTGAACCAGACAACATTCCCCACAAAACCCAAGCTTCCCATTTCTCCTTCTTCTTCTTCACCTTCATCATCATCATCATCATCTCTCTCTCTCTCTCTCTCTCTCTCTCTCTCTCTCTCTGATGCTTAGCTGTGCGCTTGAGTGTGCGTGATCTCTGTTTTCTAGTCTCCTGCTCTCCCTCTCTCTCTCTGGTCTTTCCCATCCTTTTACTTTTTCGTTGAATTGAATGAGTGAATGAAATGAGATGTTTGTCTCTGCTTATCATGAATGTGAATGCGGTGAATGATGACGATGACCATGATGATGATGGTGGTGACAAAGAGAGAGAGAGAGAGAGAGAGAGGGGTAGGGGTTGGGGCCCAGGGTCGTGGGCTTCTCTGGAACCCAGCTGTTGGGTTAATGGTGGGTGAGGATCATTGTCTCAATAATTACATTTGGGGGGGATTGGATGCATGCATGCATGCATGTCTAATTTGCGCATGATCATGGCCGAATGAAATCCTGCCGTCGGATCTGGAGGCCACCATTGGTGAGATTCAGGACCGGGTTGAATATGAACACCATGCATGGCATGCATGCATGACATGACGTGACGTTCATGATGCGGTCGTGGGGGGGCACGTGGACCTGGAATTCCATTGCCAAGATCTTACTAATCTTTGGTGTGAAACCGGCAAATCCGCCCCGATGGCTTTTTTCTCGACAATTTCCGGGAAAGTAGACGGGGCAAAGTGCAAAAGAGAAAATCAACAAAGAGGAGTGCCTCTGGGGTGTCCTATCATTTCAGGTCTCGTGGGCAACGGTTCAGCCTTTAGAAATTTACATTTGACCCCAAGCCAAAATTTTTCATGTCGGCGCTTTAGATTTCGTGTAGGCTTTCTCCGGGCTTTGATCTTTAGGCGGTTGGACTGTAGTCACGTCTGAGATGGAGGTCGGGGGCCGGTAAATTAGGAGGCCGCGAGTTCGACCCCCGACAAACGAACGCGGCAAAAGACCGGGTGTCGGAACCGTTTCGAGAGCCCTTTCGTGGGGCAATTCCGTTCGGAGAAGATTTCAAGCTTTAAGCTTCTTCGGCTTCCGAAATCGAAGAAATCACACCGGAGCTGGTGATTTTACGCTGAGGCAAAGAGGAGCTGCGGTTGCCACTTAAAAAGCAAATGGTGATGGAGCAACTACAGGAGCTTGGCTCCAAATGGTCAAAGATGGCAATGAAGCAAAAGCCTCCCAAAGTAAAAAAGCAAAAGCTTCTCCAGTAAAACCCCAATGCAGTAGTTCTAAAGGGGTTGGTGAAACTGGAACGAGCATGGACTAGAAGAAGACCGCTCACTACTAATGAGTTGATATTAGCCAAATCAGAAACAGAAAGATCGTATCATAACCCGAAAACTTGCTCAAGGTCACGTCATATCAAAAACCACTATACCCTGTGCACCCCAATCCTCTCGAGACAACATAATGTCCGAATCTCGGTAGCTGTAGATCTATCTAAACTTTCTAGTGTACCATCTCTCGGAAACATTTGCCACCCATTCGGCGGCTGGTCGGCAATCTACTTGGATCTTCTTCTTCGGCCTCAGCTGCAAAACGGAACGATAGATTATGCGTCTCTGGTCTCTATAGAAAGCGATATCCACAGCTCAAGAAGGTAGATCGAGCAGTCGTCGTCTACCTGATTGCTGTGACCCACACTTCTTTTTCCTGCAGTTGACAGCACGAGGGTGCAGGCGCGCATAGCATCTGCACATCAGATTCCGCTTCGGAATCACCACGAGAGACATACATACAACACGTGCAAAGCCATGTATCGATACGAAATTACCGACATTTGCACTCACTTGCGGCATACCACTTTGTCCCGGTTGTATTTCCTAGCCAATGCCATCAAGGACGGCTCTATGATGCCACCACGAAGCCTCAGCACCAAGTGCAAAGTCGATTCTGCAAGATTCCCGCAGATAATCCGGTGAACCAAAGTACAATCTAAGAAGATACGGCGGAAGCCCTAAAGTTGAGATCCAATCGATAAACCCGGCAACGGTGAAAGTTTCACAATTGGAGATATCGAACCACACCTACTCGAGCACGAGCCTAAGATGAAACTCTTGCGGCATTACCTCTCCGCATCTAGACACGCTCGCAGTCATGCTGATGCACTAACTCCGGGGTCTACACCTGCACTATGCTGGTGTACTATCTTGATAATTCATCTAAACACTTGTCGGTGCTCTTGTCGCCGCCAACTCGCTCTCCACGGATCATCACTACTACATTTGTTGCCTAGGCTCAACAACATAGATCCCGAGACCTTATCTACGCTATCGACTTTACAATTCAACTCTCATTCGACTGTTCCCTCAAGCTTTAACAGGTCTTCAGTTCCCAGGAACAACCTATCTCCTACTGTCGCCGCGTTGCAAGTGTCAATTTCCACAGATGCAACGACCGTTGGATTCGAAAGACTTAAGCAATCAACTCAAATGTAACTCTAGCTCACGGCTCACTACCTGCCTACGATCGTAGAACGTCGATACGAATAGTGCGCGAATTGATCACGCAACCAAAATCATATCTTGCTGTATTCAAGAGCATTCCACGATCTCCGGACTTCTTACGGACCAAAAGAACACGGAATCGACTCCAACATCTCATCCTCATCCGAATCACGGTAGAAGCTAACCTTTCTGGATATTGTAATCAGGGAGCGTGCGGCCGTCCTCGAGCTGCTTCCCGGCGAAGATCAGCCTCTGCTGGTCCGGCGGGATTCCTGATCACAGTCACGCACGCGCATCACCTAAAAAAAGCAAAGTTCCAAATCCGATCACCTCCATTCCATGCGAGAAGGAAAGCACGTGGACGAGGACGAGCTGAGCCGAGCTGAGCCGAGCCGAGCGGGAGCGGCGGCACCTTCCTTGTCCTGGATCTTGGCCTTGACGCTGTCGATGGCGTCGCTGGACTCGACCTCGAGCGTGATGGTCTTGCCGGTCAGGGTTTTCACGAAGATCTGCATCTTCCCTCACGTCGCGCCGCCTCCTCCTCCTCCGCCGGCAGAGATAGCGCCGCCGTCGTGCGGCGGAAGAGAATGCTCGGGAGGAGGGTTTCTGTTACTGACGGCCGGCGTTTGGTTGCGGAAGCTCCGCATTCCGGCGCCGGAGTAAGATGCGAGATCCTGAAGTTCCCCCAAAGCTGTGGTGGAATTTGGGCCTTGGATTGGGCTCGATTGAACTTCATTGGGTAAATACTAAGTCTCGTTACAGGCCCAAAAGTCCAAACAACAATAACAGCCCAAAAGCCCAATTCCGCAGTCCAAAAACTGGCCCAGCAAATAAGATTACAGATCAAAAGTCACAGAGAACCCCCAGCTATATAATCTTAAAATTGATCTTCTCGATTGATTTGCCATTCCAATTTTGGAATAACAAGCCGAAGGCCAGATCCCAGCCACCAACAGGACCTTCTTCAAGACCGCATATGGGGGTCTCGGCATCTCACTCCGAGCTCTCTTCGATAAAATCGCAGCAAATAAACGAATATCGTCTTAGTTCTGGCATCTGACCACGGAGAACACGTTGATCGTTCGATCAATTTCCGCTCTTAAAGTCTTATCCAAGGTTTTGTAATCGGTTGAACAATGGCGGGACCAGGTTATAAAAACCAAACTTAGGCAAATGTGGGTGGGTATAAACCAGATTTAGTAAATGTCACTTCATCCAATATAGGTACAGCAGAGCAAGGTCTCGTGCTTAGAGGTGAGCATGGAAACCAATCGGGAACTGACCGGTTCTGGGCAGTTCCTGTAGGAACCGGTTCAATTCTTAATTCCTAAAATTTGGAACCGGTGATAATCGGTCCGGTTCCCAATTTCAAGTGTGGACGGTACCATTCATATCAGACCGATAGTTTTTTTCTCTTTATTACCAAAAGACTGGAGGGAAAAAAAAAACAAAAACAACATTCATAGACACACTTCCACTCTCCAAGAGTGTTCCATTCCCTACAAGAGTTCAAAAATCACATTCTTTTTTTCCAATCCCCTGTCCGATTCCATTGTTCTATTCCCTACCAAGGAATAGGAGTAAAAAAAACAAGAAGAAAGAAATCACACTGGTTCCTGGATCCACCCAGTTCGGATTGATCTAATCCGATTTCAAGACCAAATGGGCCGGTTCCCGGTTTCACAAATTGAGAATTGACCATCTCAATTCAGTTCTCAATTCTAGGGTAGAAACCTGCGCACCCTGAAAACAATCATCCCTACTCGCGGTTGCATACAAGGCTGCTCGGATCTCATGCTATATATGGCTTGAATCAAAGCGATCGGGGCAAACTATCACAATCTTCATTCATTCTTCGCCTTCTGTTAGACAAGAGATACGGCTCTCCGATTCCAAGAAGCGCGAATGAACGATTGAAATTCCACTCGTCAATGATTTTTACCCGACAGGAATCGACCGAAGCAAAGAGAAATGCTCTTATCGTGAGGAGGGCGAAGGCCAATCTGTCCATGTCTTCTTTTGCACGTCCGTGTACCGTCCACTAGGAAGTGTCGCGCCGCGCCTAGTCCCTTTCCCGGGCATCGCCCAACTCTTTTAACCTCCATCGAACCTTCAGTCCTTCAGGACCAACTCTCCTCCACTACCTTGATCCGGCGAACCACCCCAGGAAGCGAGAAACTTCCAATGGCCGAGACCGTGCCGCCGCCGCCGGCGTCGACGTCGAAGAGGAAGGTGGAGGTGCTGGGTTCGGAGGAGGAGCTGGCGGCGGCCCTCGCCAAGTACGTCGCCGATCTCTCCGGTAAGTTTGTCCGGGAGAGGGGGCTCTTCACCGTCGTTCTCTCCGGCGGCTATCTCATCGACCTCCTCAGGTACGCTCTCCATCTTCCTAGATTAAGTCCATGGATCTTCCAATTTAAAATGCATCAGCAAACGCTCGGTTATTGTTACAAAGCTTCAAAGCCCGGTTACAGTATTCCTGTCGTCTTAGTGCTAATATTAATGGACTGTGGATTATGCGAGCTGAGCTGAAGATCAGCAGGAGCTCTAGCGTGCTTTAGTGTCATGTCCAATTTATTTGGTGATGAAGTGCGTATAAGGGTAGTTTGAATATGATTTCTGTGATTTGTTTCGAATTATTGGGAATGCTCGATGCCCGGAATTTTTCAGGAAACTGGCGGAGCCGCCGTACGTCGAATCGGTCGAGTGGTCGAAATGGCATGTCTTTTGGTTGGACGAAAGGGTGGTTCCTAAGACTCATCCTGACAGTAACTACAAGCTCGCCTGTGATGGTTTGCTCTCCAAGGTAAAATGCCCTAATTTTGACTATGCAAGGAACAGTGCATTCTTACTTCATATCTTGAGGCATCTATTAGCAGATCATTGCATGTCGACATAATTGTTAGAGTTGATCTGATTCACCACGATGAACCTTGAGAAGAATAAATTGCTCCGATCCAGAAAGGTTCCGCCATCGCTCATAAGGACGAATGCTCGTTCAAGAGAAAATAGGACAGTCATTAGCTGTTCGGATTTCTAGCAATGTGAAAGATGCATCATGAGCAGTTTTAGATATGAACAAGCTGGTGATTTTTAGCTTGATTTAGATACGACCCGAATCTTGGTGCTTCGATCTGAGGATAGGTTTCTCCTTACAAAGATGAAATGTTTGCTCGATTTTAATGAAGCAATTTTGTCACCTGTGCTTCCCTCAGGTACCTGTTGTTCCTGAAAATGTTTATGCCATTAACGATACGCTGTCAGCTGAGGGTGCAGCAGACGATTATGAGGCCTGTATAAGGTACTTAGTCGAGAGCGGCGTATTAGCTCCATCGGCTGCTAGCAAGTTCCCAAAGTTTGATCTGATGCTGCTTGGCATGGGACCCGATGGTCACGTGGCATCTCTGTTCCCAGGGCATCCTCTCCTCAATGAGAAAGAGAGGTGGGTCACCTTCATCAAGGACTCGCCGAAACCACCCCCGGAACGCATCACTCTCACTTTCCCGGTGATCAATTCATCGGAGTACATCGCTCTCGTGGTTGCCGGGACCGGCGAAGTGGATGCCGTGCACACTGCACTAGGGAGCAGTGGGGATGCTAAAAAGTTACCCGCGCAAATGGTGTCGCCCGAGGGGGAGTTAACTTGGTTTCTGGACAAGGATGCGGCTTCTAAACTTTAGAGACTGGCGTGTTTGTTGTGATCTGCGTCTGATGCATGTAAGTTGCTTGGTTTCATCAGCAAAGTAGCTGTATTCATGTGCTGATGCATTCCAAGTAGCTGGTTGAGTTGTGGAATAAGTCTCTGCTTTTAACATTTGCCCTTGTGGACTCTCGTAGGGATATGCATGTCTGAGTGATGCTATTTTAGGCCTGTCATTGCAACTTCATTGCATGGAGAACGCGCAGGCTGTGATCCGGCATGAGTACTGTGGACTTGAAAATCTGGAGATCCAACTAACAGAGACAGATGAACACTAAAGAATCAAACCAAAAAATTGAAATTTTAACATAAACCAAAGGCTTAAGTTAATGTTAGAAATTGTCGACGTTAAAGAGGAGAGTACTATTGCACTATCTGGGGACTCTCTCCCCGTACAGGGATCACCATCCAGTTAGTCGGTAGTTGGCAATAACCACCCTGCTTTTATCCTCAGATATATTGGCCGACCCTCAAACTATGAAGTATTTTTTCACAGTCAGGACTGCGAAAGCTAACGCTAGGATAAACGAAGGTACGAGAAACTGCAACATATCAATTGGAACTCCAGGGCCTCAACAATGTTGGAAAAGGGTTGCCCGTGGCGGAACATTTGTCCGCTTTTGTGGGACGGCCGAGGCATCGATCTCAACTATATAGTATTTTCTCATCATCTCTCTCCCAATATCACCGCGACCCACCTCTTTGAAATCACCAGTTTCATCTCTTCCAGCAAAAATCGAGAGAGAATGAGATCATGACAGCAAGTATAGCAATCTTGTCCGGAGCAGGAAGATTTTAATCATCTCTTTCTTTTTCTCTCCATTTCCCTGATGGCAAGAATCTGAATTCAGGACTGCGGATCAGTTGTCTGCAGCACAAACTAACCAGTCAACGAGATCAAAATTTCATCCCCTCCAGGATGGTATTCCAAGTACAGTGTAGCGTGATACACCAGCATCTCGAGTATGCAAATTTAGCTTCACTAACCATTATTAGCCATAACCTCATTTGATCTTTCTAATAGAGTTTGGTATGTCAAATATTTCCTACTCTGACTAGCATTGCGTGTTTTTTCTTAGTTCTGCCATCGATGATAACCTCAGAGCAGGCAAGAGGAAATACTTTATTAAAGGACATCCGCCCCCTAGCACAAGTAATGAAAATCTAGTTCCAGTCCTATTCTCAGAGAACTCTACTCCATGGAGTTTCTCCAATGTGCGCAATTTTTTGTTCAGCTTCAGCTCTTCGTGACTCCTAAAAGTAGCAGGCATATATCATAAACGATTTACTGGGTTTCTTTAGGCGCTGCATTCGATCGTGCACAGAAAGAAGAACAAAAGCGAAGGAGGCTCTGCTTGCTTGCTACTTGCTACTGAAATCCCTGAATAGGAACTATTGAGCTAAGGTTTGAACATTGCGTGTTATCTTTGAAAATTTATGATGATTAGCCTTCTGTTACTACCGGGCGGCCGGCAACTTCCTTTCTTTTCCTATGTTATTTTGGCATCATGAGATCCTCCTTTTTCATATAATGAGGTCACCTCTGAATTTTTAGTGAGAAGGCCAACATGAATGAATTTTGCAGAGAATAAAAACTGCAAATGAAAAACCCTTTAATGAAATCATTATGGGCCAACAACACCATCCATTGCTTATTTGGCTCATCAGGAATTGCGACTCTAATGCAAATTGCACTTTGGTGCTCTATATATACACACAATATAGTGTCAAGGACTTCTAGCAATTATCTCAATCTTATTCATCAGGATGCTGATACATTCTCTATTTGCTTTATCATCTAGTAATCTGTATCATCGGCTATCATGTTTTCTACCTTATGTGCTCGAAAACTTGCCATACTAGGTCTGACTCTGCCATAAGCTTTACTAAGAAAAACGAAACTTAACTAAACTTTCTGACCCTTCGATCTG
Organism: Syzygium jambos; assembly: GCA_031216235.1. Classification (NCBI taxonomy): domain Eukaryota; kingdom Viridiplantae; phylum Streptophyta; class Magnoliopsida; order Myrtales; family Myrtaceae; genus Syzygium; species Syzygium jambos. Next base: position 3,843,242 of record CM062230.1, on the reverse strand, counting down.
AAATCTACTCTCCCTTCAAAAAGTTCATGCATATTGGAGGATGAATTTTGGCCAGAGCAAGGATCGCCGAAGGAAGAATCCACAGTCCATCGCCACATATTAGACCAGAAGCCACTGCGGGAACCATAAGTGCCGCTTTGTTGCTGTTCAGTTTGTGCCACACGAAAACGATCAGACTCCCCACGCACATGTCGATTGCAAAGTTGGCCCCAACGAGGAAAGGCACGGCCATAGCCATGGGGAGGGGCACCCATTTCCCGATGTTTTCTGGCAAACGGTCTTTCGCCAAGTTGGCCGCCACAGCAAAGCCAAAGAAGCCGTAACACAGCTGCAAGCAGTGGTGTGGAAGGGCGGAGAAGCCTTCGACGCCCAAAATCGCCATGTTCCGGTAAATGAGGGCATAAGGAGCTTTATATTCTCCGTTTGGATCCCCGATATCAAAAGCCTTGTAGAACAGAATGAATGTAAGGGGACCAACTACGCAGCCTATAGCTGTGCCGATTGCCTGGCTGAGAAGCATCGATCGTGGAGAAGTGAAGGTTAGATGACCGGTCTTGAAGTCGTGCATCAAATCTGAAGAGATGGACACCATCGACTTAATTACGCCACACCCCACGAGCCCGGCAACTACACCGGAATCCTTCCCTGTCATGGCGGCGAGCACAAAGAGCGCCACTTTTCCATAATTGTAGGCCATATTCATGTCAGTAAGACCCGCGCCATACGCATTGCAAAAGCTAAGGGCCGGTGCGAGAATATACGCAATGACCACGTAATACCACTTCAGTTCAGGGAAGATGAGAGGGATCACGATGACGGAGATGATGGAGAAGATAATGTACCCGAACAAAGCCACCTTTAGGGGAATGCTCTCTTTTAAGAAAACTTCATCACGCTGAAGATCATCAAGAGCCTGGTTTTCATTCTCAGGAACTAAAAAGAACAAAAAAGTAAAATTGGGTCAGCCATGTTATGTGGGTGTTCCCCAAGCAAGTACAAAACATTGCATAAATGCCAATTAAGAAAATGAACACAAGGCATTGCATTGCTTTGTTTACATGTTTTGCTGTTCTTCTTGTTCATTCTGGCATAGATGTTTTGAGCAGTGAAATACAGTATTTTGAGGAAATTGTAGAGCCCGTCTCCAAGAATTAGAGAAATAGAAATAAAGACCTGCACAAGCACATCAAGAAACAAGATTACCGCTTAATGGAATATCCATGGCACGGCTTAACGAGATGGTTTGAGGCTTTAATCCTTACCTTGTAGCCACTTAAACTCTTCATGCTGCTCTCCTTCAACGTACTAGGGTACCACTCACCTTTAAGTCCACCTATGAGCGGCCACATTATTCCCCATGAGAGAACAGCGCCGAGAAGTAAGGACAAGTTCACTAGATGCGGACAGATCATTCCCGCCCCAACGTATGTCATACTGAAGTCAAAGTAAAATCTGCGAAACGATATATCGTTCGTTGGGTCATGATGACTCAAGAGGCGGCCATAAGGAGGGAAAAAACCAAGAGTTAGAGCACGCACGAGTTTTGCAAAGCTTTCAACCCGAATGTTGGAAATTGGGAAAATCCACAGCTGGTTCCACCTGAATAAAACCACTGAAAGAACCCCCAGAGGAAACTCAACGAGAAAAATTTCGCGAAACCATGGACCTGTTTCCTGCACGACAAAACTTGTTTAAGCTTACTCGCTCCATAAATCGTGCAGATTTAGAGCCACAAAATTGAAAGGTGAAGCTTGGAAGGTTGTATGCATACTTGGCCATCTCGTCTCCTTTAGGAGTATGGAACCCATTTATGAGGACGGCGGTCGCAGTTCCACTAGGATAAGTTAGCTTGTAGTCAATTATCATTATCTGTCACACAAAAACATATTTAACATATTGTTTGGTAATTGAGTAAACTCAACAGTTCCGGTAATCCGGAAAACCAGTTAGCAACTAGCACAGATAAATTTGGGGAACATCCATTAAAAGTTCACTCCGACACGCTGGCGGTACAGAGAACTAAAGGAAGAGTAACATGGATTTGTTTGTACAATTTTGCATACGTCGAATAGCATGGCCATGTCGTCAAACACAATGTCATAAAAAAGTTACCTTTCTCAGAGGAACCAATGCAAAAATCCCCACAAAGCTAGTCAGAAAGAGGAAGCCGGTCATCCAACCAACGCCGGGTTCCTTAATGCCCTCGGGACTATTCCCAGGGGTATCCGCACCGGCCTGCACGTATGTTTTCCTGTTTAAACCCAGCAGATAAGAACCGAAACCGCCTGTACGAGGAAAATATGAACGAGGAATTTTAATCATTCAGGAATATTATTCAGTGCCATGAATTATCTACAGTTGTAAAGATCAAAATGCACGGATATCAGCAGGAAAAGAAGTTCCACCTCCAAAGGCAATGCCATAACAAGCGACCGCGCAGGTTTGAATGATAGTATTCTCCTGCCGCGTGAACGGGGTCGTCACGATTCTGGCCTTATGCAGCAGCTTAGTCCAAGTCCGGATGAACACATAGGCGAGGAGCGCAGCCGAGACATTAAGGTTCGGAACTAGACCCGTGGTGAGGTTGAGCTTCATAACTATCACGCTGTAAATGATTCCTATGCCTACACTAGCGACAATTCCCCTCACCGTGATCTGTTTCGACCACGGCGCGATTCTTTTCACGTCATCGGGCTCGTTATGCACCTCTTGCATGTCGCTCCTCTCGAATTTCTCCTCCGCTCTCACTTCCTCAATGTTCGTGCTCCCCATCATTCGATTGAAAACGTCGTCGAAAGGTCCGGTTTTTATCTAATTTATAAAAGGAAAAGAAAAACCGGATCAAATCTCGATATGCCAATAGAATGTACAGGTGTATCCATACGCATACAGCACCAGCTCGTGAAATTTGAAAGGTCAGCAAGCTCACCTCAGTTTTCTTCTTCTCGAGGAATTCAGCCACAGAAGATGAGATCTTTCCTGGGCCTAACCAGTACTGTCAAGAACCCAAATCGCTGTCCCAGCTTCACCTGACCCCTCTTTGAATATCTAGAGCAAAGGGGCTGCTCCTGGGTTTGACTCTCTATTCAATACGCAGATCAGAACATTGAATGCTTCATTGAGAATCCCCCACGAAGCAGAGCATTGACTGCAGCGCTGAAAACAAAATCACTCGCCTCAATTGCATGCCCACACGCCACACAGCACAACGAAGCGCAAGAACCCACAATTTATATCAAATCGAAAGGGACATATAATTGACAGTTGAAGCCCGAAAATGGGAGAAAATCGGGGAAGCGTGTGAAAATTTGTACTGCAAATAAGTACGAGCAAGCGTTTTGCAGTACGCAAGCCAAATTTCCCATACGGAGCTTCACTTTCCACATGTGTCAAACACATGTTGGGCTATGATTGCCGATCCTTTGCGTTGACTCAAAACACTCCCCGACCCCCACTAACTTTCTTCTTCTCCATCGAGCTCATAGGGAAACGAGAAGTGGGCAGTGGATAGAATTGGCGATTGCCATCGTCACTCGCGAAGCCAAAGCGTTAAACGAAACGCCCATCTCTCCCTTGTCCCTCCCTCTTTTGTCTTCTTCTTCCCTTCAAAGTGTAGCCACTTTTTATTCCCCAACGTGGGGGCCACGAGGATGACGCCTGGGAATCGAAGAACAAAGGTGCGAACTGTTTGAAGTCAAGAAGAGCCACACGAGGGAGCCAACGTGGAGACAGGGACAGACGGGGAAGAAGATGTTGCAAAGTTTCGATTTTTATACGAAGCTTGATGGGAGCGCGGTCTTCTTGTTTGATCAAAGTGGACGAAGACAACCTCCGATCGCAACTCGGATTTTTTCTTTTCTTTTTTTTTTTGGATAAATATTTTACTTTTCGTCTATGAAAACGAGCTCGTGTCCTTTTTGTCTTTTTTAATAAATAATTTACTTTTCGTCCTACCTTTTATTTATTAATTTATTTATTTTAACTCATGCCTGGAGGTAAAAGTAATCATTTTTTAAAATCATTTAATATTCGTTTGTCGAGTCACACGCGTCATCCTCTAATACGTCGCTTAGCACTTTTATTTTATTTTATAAAAAAATTGATGATATCACGTTTCTTCCGGCGATTTTAATAAGTTTAAGACTTTTGATTAAGGCATAATTTGATAATCGGACAAGATCCGTACCGACGGTCTTTTTCAATTATTAGATTTGATATTTTTGTTAACTCTCTAAGTATAGCATTATTTTTATTTTAAAAGAAATTGATGATATCACGTCAGATTTGAAAAATTGTGTCCTGCTATTTTAAAAATTTTAAGACTTCTGATTAAGATGTTAATTAATACTCAAACAAGATCTGTAACGACAAACTGTTTCTTAACTCCTACCAAAATAGAATAGCGAGGAGCGATAAAAGAAAATTCAATTATTAGATTCGATATTTTTTGTTGACTCTATAAGTTTTAAGTGAATGTGAATGAGTATGGAAGCTTTTCTCAAATAGTCTGCATTTGAGGCACACAAGAACGCCAATTTTTAATCCGATCGCCTCTTTTGACCCAAAAAAAATCCAATCGCATTTACTTAGATTTTTCTCGATGTACTTTTAAGGCAAACGGTGATCAATTCTCTTTCATATCTCGTGCATATTACGTCCGACACATCATTGACAAAGCACATCATATCTATACATAATTGCTTAATTATGGCAGATTATTCTTGACAAGATAATTTCTTAATCTGATGAATCAATTGTCGCTTCTTAATCATCACGTAAGTTAAGTTAGATGTGTAATTTATAGAGAGGGAAGGCACCAAATTCGATATACATCAATCTTTTAATAGAGAGAGTTAACATCGGAAAAAACTTTAAATCGGTACACTTGTGAGACAGATTCACCCAAACTAAAAATCCCAAATTGGTAATCTGTGACAAATTTACCTTATGTTAGTTTCCATTAAATGTTTCCTAGTCAAATTTTCAAGTTGAATGACACGTGATAATTGGCGAGTGTACCAATTGAATATTTACCCTCCGTCTGTCACAGGTGTATCATTTTGTGATTTTTCAATATATTAATCCAATTTAATGAAGGATAAATTTATCACAAATGTATCAGTTTAAGGTTCCTAGTGATCAAAAAATTCGTTTATGGTGAATCTGTCACATGTTTATCAATTTGAGATTTTTTATGATCAAAAAATTAATTTGCAGTAAATTTATCACTTTGGGGTTTTTTGTGATATTAATCATAATAAAAATAATATCCGTAGTGGAATTAAATTATCAAAATTTCTCAATTTATGTAATCAGCTTTTAACTTGTACGATAGGGGTAAATTAGTCCTTTTCGTCGTTACATTAACATACTTTTATCGCGTCGATGTGACTGGCTGGCGGCATTACTTTTCCGTTAATTTCTAATATAAAAAAGGGGAAAAAAAGTCAGTAAAAATCAAATTGAAATATAATAAGCGTTGAAAGAAAAAAGATTCGCTGGTCAACTCGGGCAATAAAAAATGGGTGGTGCTGACAAAAGACAGCGTGTCTTAATGATTGATCTGAAAAAGTAAGTATAACAAGGATATGTTTAGTAACGTTTTTATTTTTTTAAAAAAATTTATTCAAAATTAACTTTTTCTAATTTTTATTCTCTAAATAAATTTTTGAAGAAAAAATACGTTTAGTAACTGCACAAAATTTATATTTCCTATATAGTAAAAGAACATAAATGTATTTGGTAGGACACTAAAAATTTCTACTCCCAATTTTTTCATTTAATTATAAAATTATCGGTAGAGACTTAACAATTCGTGTTTAGATAAAATTGGACCAGAAATAGAATAAAAATATATTATGATATAGAATTGAATGACCTTAATACAATCATAAAGAAAATTACTCTTTATAAATAAAGCAAATATCGGGTGGTGATCGGGAAAATTGCAATTTAGGAGGTAGGATTTTAGGATTTGGGATTAGGGGCTAGGGTTTAAGGATTTCGGTTTTGAGGTTTTGGGTTTTGGGTTTTGGATTTTAGGTTTTTGGGTTTGGGGTTTAGGTTTTAGAGTTTCGAGTTTGGAGTTTTGGGTTTAGTATTTCGACTTTCAGGTTTTGGGTTTAAGGGTTTCGAGTTTCAGGTTTAGTGGTTTAGGGTTTTGGGATTTAGGGCATAGGATTTAAGGTTTGGGGTTTATGGTTTATGATTCGGGGTTTTGTGGTTTAGTGTTTTAGGATTTGGGGTTTAGGTTTTAAGGTTTCGGGTTTGGAGTTTTGTGGTTTAGGGTTTAGTGTTTCGGGTTTTAGGTTTGGGATTTTAGGGTTTGGGTTTAGGATTTAGGGTTTAGAAGGATTAGGGTTTTAGGGATTTGGTCTTTGGGGTTTAGGGTCTCGGATTTTTTATTTTAGTGTTATGGGTTTTAGGGTTTGGGTATTGAGATTTAAAGTTTTGGGGTTTAGGGTTTGAGGGTAAAGGTTTAGTACAAGAATATCTTGTGAAAAAGAGAGAATTGATCTTGTTTATCTATTATTTCTCTTTTTGTTTTAGAAACAGAAAAGTAAATTTTCTTTATTTCTTATTTTTGTTTCAAATCTATTTCCTGATCACTTTTTTATTCCGGAGAATAAAAAAACTAACTTACGTTACTATACGGATTTCTGTTCTTTTTCTATTCTAGGAAACAAAATAATAAAAAAATAGATAAACAGAAACATTACTAAACAGGCCCTAAGATTGCGTTTGTTCAGTAGTAGAAGATTTTTGTTTATAAATAATCTTTCATACCAACTATAAAATGTTACGAACAAAAAATATTTGACCATCTATAAAAATATTTATACGTAATTATTATAGAAACATTTTTTTTACTATTTAGCGATCATTTTTAGAATTTTTTTTTCAAGTCATTCATTTTCTGTGAGACAAACGGAGCCTAAATCGAATTCACGTTGGACCAGTTATTTACCGCGCCTATTTTCACGTTTATAATTTAACGAGAATATTGGACGGAAGCAGACGGAGGGTAGATTTTGTCACGGGTGTGTCGATTTAAGATGTTCGATGACGTGGAAATTAATTGGGGATAAGTATGTTACAGATGTACCAATTAGAAATTGTTGGCGGTATCATCCCTATTCAAGAAATATGGAGAAAGAGTGTGCGAATTCAGAGTAAGACTAATTTGGAAAAATATTTTCCTAAAATAATTCAATAAAAAATATTTTCATTATCGACAATAATTTATATCTAAATATTTTCGTGGGTGATGAATATAATACTCGTTCATTTATTTTTATAAACGATAAAAGCGATCATTTTTAGGAAAGTATTTTCTAAATCATTCATTTTTAGCGAAACAGACGAAGCTCGAATCAAAAGAGATATGGAGAGTAATCTACAAGTCGGTTTATTTATCACGTATCAGATTTCTATTGAGTGCCTGCTTATTCTAAGGCTATCATTGCATAATTTAATCAATTTCGGAGGGGGAGAATGAGTGAGGTAAGCTAATAATTGCTTATCAAAAAAGGGCCGACTTTTTAGAAGGAATTTCTTTCAATTCCGCTGGCCACCTTTTATAAGTGGATGGACCATCTGCAATTACTAAGTGGTGAATTTTTTGTGTGATTCCCTATAGGCCTAGTCCCTTGTAAACAATGCTTGATATTGATTGCATAAGATTCCGATTTTGATCGTATGCTAAATTGATATAGGTTCCTTTATCGACCCGTCGAGTATGCTTGATCAGACATGGATGGATCAATCCATCGATCTCCTTCGAATGTACGAATTCGGTGTATCTCACTTAATCGAACAATTGTCCAATGAAAATATCTCGGGAAAAATATCAAAAAAGTTATAAATCTATTACATTGATACCAATTTGACCATAAACATTTTAATTGGACTAATTTAGTCATAAACCTTTTCATATTGGTACTAATTGAGTTCATACGGCCAATTTAGGCCGGAGATTATTTGTGTGGACATGGGTTGTTCTACGTGGCACGTCTAGCGTTAACGTGGATAATTTTTAAAAAAATTTCTTTTTTTCCTTCTATTTTCCTTTTTTCTCTTCTTTCCTTATTTCCTTTCACCAGTCATCAACCTCCATCTACTAGTAACCAGACTCCATGATGGCCAACGAGGGCGAGGGCGAGGGCGAGGGCGAGGGCTAGGATGCCCTTGCAGGTTTATGGCGAGAGCTGGGGGAAAGCCCTTGCCATCACCATAGGTTGGCGAGAGCGACAAAGAGAAAGGAAAGAAAAAATATCCCCTTACTCAAATAGTTGTCCAATGAAGATATCGTCCTTTCTAATTTGCTTGATCAACATGGATGGATGGATGGATCAATGGATCTCTTTCAAACAGCACGAATTCGGTTCATCTCACTTACTCGAATAGTTGTCCAGTGAAAATATCCCCTTCCACTCGTCATCTCTATTACCCGGTTTTTTCCTTTATCGACCTTGCTGAACACCTAATTCGGTGTAGAAATTCGACGCGACGCGACACGAAAGTACTGTAACACGAGACCGATCGTCACACCCGCTTCGCGAGATTTCAGTAAGTACGCATTGACATCCTTTGAGTAGTACAAGTACCGCATCAACCAAATCACCAGAAGCCATTGATTTTCCAATTCCCATTTGGCCAACGCCACATAGCTTCCGCTCATCATAGCCTGAGTCCTAGGTACATTGCATCGTTACAGTGCGATTGGCGTGCGAGAACTCGCGGAAAATAGCAAAAATGGACGGTCGCCAGACTTGGAATAACTAAAGAGTGGCCACTAATATTTGCTATGCTTGAAAATGCAATTAAAAAGCAAAATTATTGTCGGACAAAAAGATGGCACTGAGAACCATTTGATGAATGAACTTACTGGCACTATTGGCCGACAGCAAGGACATCATCTTTGGCAGTTGATACTCCCCCAGATGACTACACATTTTGGCCACTTTAGACTAGCAACGTGATTCACAAGATCCAATGAACATTGATGCCTCCGATAATGATCGAGGACTCGATACGGTGGAACTTGCAAATAGTGGTTCTCCCGAGTCTTGTCAAATTAGGAAAGGTATTTGTTCAATTTAATAATGGGGTTGGGTTGGTCGAACCTTTTAAAGCACTCCGTTCGTCCCGCATGGGCACGGCGATCCCACGTTCCGTCGCGGCGGAGGAATAAAGTGTTAGCAGAAGAGCTATTGAAAGGATGGCCGTGAAATAGAAGGTATCTTTGTTGGGTCTGAAACGCGTCGCCATGACTCGAGGCGTTTTTTGATGTCTGAGTGTTAACCAACTCGATGGAGCTCGGCATTTCGCTTAAATTTGTCTCTGTTCGCTCTTTGCATCGCATCGCTTCGAGAATAAGAATGGAATAGGATAACGGGATCCAGGCCCCAAGGGAGACTAAGACCCACGATGGCCGGCACATTGCTTGGCGTAATTTTTCGTGTCCTCGAGGCCTAGACGAGGCGTCGTAGATTTAGGTACTAATCGAAGAGAGTTTACTAGTCCCGGGAATGAGATGAGGGTGCTTATAGTAGGCCTATAACGCATTCATAAGTAGAATTGATCGATGATCGGGCCCGGTTTAAAAGTCATTCCCTAGACCCGCCCGCGATTCAGAAAAGTCGAATCTCTGATTTATACATTTGATCAGACTTTGGCGGGCCGGGATGAATGGACCGAGCACGAGAACGGAATGGTTTTCCCATGCCTCGGGCCCATCTGGCGGCCTCCCAATGATCATACATATTCATAATGTACCTAAGTACACCAGACAGTGGGTGGAAAGATCAATGTAGTCTTGATTTGCACATCAAGCCTGTGGTACCTGACTTCTACCTCTACCTCAACTTGAAGAAGAGAGCTTCCCCGCACCCTGTGCTGTTGGGAGCTTGACCAGTTTCCACATGGAAAGCAGCCTACTTTTTGTCCTTTCAGAGGACCCATCGCACATGCTTCGCTCTTATTTTCATTGATTTTGACCAATACCTAGAATTGTTCATCATTAGACAACTTTGAGTTAACTGAAATTCTCAAAAAAAGAAAAGAAAAAGAAAAAGTAGGCCAACCTAATTCTTGTACAGGTTCGGAAGAAGCAAAATCACTATCGTCAATTGTTGATTTGACGCGGCTCTTTGTCAAGGCATATGCATATTTGTCGAGATAGTCTCTCCGCTTAAAGGTATCTGATTCTTTAATTAATCTTGCATTAACCATCACCAGCTTTGAAAATTCAAGTGTTTCTGATCACGTGGGTGAGTGGAACTCGGGCTGTCTCGTGACAGTCTCTCCGCTTGAAGGTATCTGGCTCTTTAGCTGATCTTGCATCAACCATCACCAGCTTTGAAAATTCAAGCGTTCCTGGTCTCGCGGGTGAGCGGAACTCAAATGAATTCAAGCGCCCATCTGTGCATCTTCTAAAAGTTCTTGGGTTATGCTTTATGCCGATTTGGATAAATTCGCAAGCTAGTCATTCGATCTCGTGAGGACATGATTCATAATCATTCCCGCGTTTGATGATGATGCTGATGATTGGGTGCTTTTGCTGTAAGTGCTGTTCATGTGCTCGGTGTGAGGCTTTATGACCCGCAATGTTTTTTACAAGTTATAAGGGGAAAGAAGCATGAACAGATCTGTCTAAGCTTTTGTGGGACTTTGGGCTCAATGATTTGTTGGCGATGGATCTCCACATGCTGTGCTTGCCTGCCTGCCTGCCTGCCTTGCTTGGTGGTCCGGACCAGAGAGCTGCAGCTTTTGCATAATTTAAGCCCTCGATCAGAGAGATATAGAGCTGGCCGAGGAATTGATTCAAAGGGGGCCAACCCATCTCTTGGTTTTCAGGTCGAGGCTCTCTACTTTCTGAAGCTTGAAAGGTCATTGTTTATATGTGTGTATACCATCTAAAAGAAGCTCAGTCGGCGGGCTTGGACGGGCCGGGCCTTACAATCCTTACTCGAGCTCGGGCGGTACAGAACTTGTATGGAGGAATTGAGCAAGCAATTCCAAGACCCAAAGCAAAGATAAGAGTATCGAATCCGAGCAAGTCCTTAAAAGGCTCTATCTCGATTCTCATCTGGATCTCGAGATTACTAGGATGTAAAACTTTCGGAGATATTCCCTTTTCCTAAGGAAGATAAAAGTATAGGAGGAATTGAAGGTGCGAGGCATGTGGGGTACCGGCATGTGAAAATAAGCAACACATCCGTGGAGCCCACTTCGGGGACAGGCCCCGTAGAGCCTTCCCGTTGTAAGGTTACCTTCGCTTTGCGAAAATACATGGTGTTTGTTATACCCTTACTGTCCGGCCACCATTCGAACATTCCCGTCGAACACGTACAGAACGCGCAAAAATCGAGTCCGACAAAATATTCGAGCTTTCTTTTCTAAGAACCTAAACATTCTAGGAAATTGCTCGAGGTGGGCCAACCAAAAGCACCATATAACAATTGGGTCGTTGAAAACTCAGCGCATAGGCAACTTCATGGACGAGCTTCATGCGGAAGTCCATCTCCAAGGCCCACCGCTCGACCGATACCGGAAACCGGACTCGAGTGCGATGGTTCCTCCGTCTTGTCTCGAGCCACAGGGCTGGAGATATCTCTAGATACGGACACGGCGAACACAGACCGTGAAATTTTCATGAATGGACTCGCCACTCCATCGAATTAGCCGGATGGATTCTGTGGAGCTTCAGGATTTGAAATTGCAGGGCCAAAGAACTTGGAGCCAGAGCTTTGTAAGGACAATATAATTAGTGAACAGATCTTGGCAATTTGATGGACCATTTTCTTTTTCGTGGCTTAGCTCACGAAGATGTCAAAGAGATAGCAGGAGGGGAGGGGAAAGGAAAATGTCTGCGTCCATAACTAATCCCACGCACTTCTTGGGGCGTGTGGGGAATCGCGGTTCGATGCTGGTCAGAAGATTGCATTCTCGTCCGCGACCACGAGGACGAAGAGGCCAAATCAAGAAGCCGGATGCGTCAACAGCACTTGATTGGAAACTGACATTTGTGATCGTGCGCCAGAAAGTATCATCGCTCGAGTAAAATCTTCAGCAAGTTTTCCTTGGAGGGGGAAGTGCCAGAGAATTGAGGCGAGGATCCCTCGGGATTAGCTCGGCCGGTTACGGCGTCGGGGGATGATTTCCAGTTCGGGGAATTGGAGGTCGCTTGTTTAGATCTCTTCGACCGCGTGCTTTATGCCTCGATTGGTACAGTTAAATGGCTTACGACAGAATTTTAAAAGGTATAATAAACTTAAAACTTTTTCGACGATTTTCTTCTAACCAAGTTTTCTAAAAGATTCCAGCCCAAAAAGAAAAAAAAAAGTCCTAAAAGACGATGGATATCACGTGATGCTAAAGGGGGTTAATCAATACGGGTGCGATGAAATACATACTTTTAAGTTAGAAAATGTGCATGGTGTACGCGCTTTGGATACGGAGGTGGGAATCAAACTATAAGAGAGCATGGTTTGAAAAACTAGGCCTTAGTACTCGTTCAAAACCGTGGACATGTTCAAAGTGGACTAGCCGCTACATGTTGACCCGACCGCCGCAATAGAGCACTCTCTACCGAATTATACAAAATGTCAACAAAAGCACACTTCTCCAACAAGGAATTGCGCTCGACCAATTTAAAAGAGAGATTTAATAGTATGCTTTGCAGTACCGGGGCAAAATTGCACAATCGGTCCTAAATCCGTCGTATGGATATCGATTCGGTCCTAAATTTATCAAATTTTATCAATCTAGTTACAAACCTTTGCTCGAAATTTCAATATTATCCCTTTTTTTAATATAAATTTTCGTCGAACATCGCCGGTGGCGGTCCAGTCATTGCCAATCGTTCTACGCGGCATACCGCCGCGCCAGCGATTTTCAGGCAAAAATTGGCCGGAAGATTGCATCGGAATTTTGCATAAAGAGTTATGACAAAATTGACAAAATTGAAAAATTTAGAATTGATTTGATGCTCGTATCAGTAGGATCAGGATTGATTGGACAATTTCTCCCGCCGATATCAATCGAGGGAAAAATTGCCATTCAAAAGTAAGTCAATCACAAATCTAGCACCTTCAATCACGAATTCACGCGATCCCTTTAAAACCTTACGTTCTTTCCAAATACAAATCGAAATCTTCCTTCATCTTTTTCGACAAGCTTTATTATGCCGTAAAAATTCAATTCTTATTCATTTTACTTTTAACTTTGCCGACCCAAAAAGGGCCTTACTCCGCTTTTTCTTACCACAAAGTTGTGCGCCAACTTTTTTAGCAAGTACGAGCGCCAAGGTGGTGCGGTCAGAAAAGGTACCCAAAGATTCCCCGAGGAAGCGACCAGAACAACCGGTGATTCAATTCCCCCCCGTATTCTTGCCTTTCAAGATATGGTTGGCATTAAAAATGTGGGCTGGTTGCACATGCATTTAAATGAAACGACTAAACTTTATGACATTATCGAAATATTTCGGTGGAGCCTTGCATGGAAAGTAGGCAAATGCTCACCGGATCAAAATGTCATGACCCGGTCCTAAAGCTCCCTTTGACCTCAAAATTTAAAATCGAGAATGCCATCCACACTGTCGTTTTCTGTTACAAATCAGATCGGGAAAAGCCCTCCGAATGGGGGGATAGTTTCCCATGTCAGAAATATTCGATAATTCCGTTGATTCTATGTATCTTTGGAGATTGCGCGCGCATTTCCTTTTGAATGTGCTTATTTTGATCGATATACGTTACCTGAAATAGTCGCCTAATGAAGCCCGTGTACTCTTTTTTGTACGTACTGAAATATATATATGGAAATTCCCAAAATCTATCTTCCGTATTATTATATACTTAATTGCATAAAATATTAAAAAAAAAAAAAGGTAACAGTCAATCTATAGCCAAAGGAGTCGTACGTAGACCACGTCCGTCCGTCCAAATCGGACCCATGTTGGGGTCAAGCCGACTGAATCGATTGGCCCGGACACGGTATTCAATTTCAAGGACCGATATAATAAAGAAGCCTTCGGACTGGCCCCAAAATGTCCTGTGGTATTTTTTACGAATTCATGGGAAGTTTGGTCGATTCCGACACTATTGAAATCGCAACAATTTCTGGTTGTCTTCCTAAACAAGTTGCTTACAGAAAAGGACGCATGTCACGTGATACCCTTTTTCGAGGTTCGAACGACTTCATCGACCGAAAAAAAAATAGTTAGTAATATCCAATAGCCACGGCGATTCAGAGCTTGTTCGGTAGAGATCGTGCCGCGATCGTTTTGCCTAAGAACAGAGCTGTGAATGGGCGGCGCGCGAGTTTGGAAAAATTAATATAGAAATAATATTTGACGGTTAAAATTGCTTAAAAAATCAAAACAAAGCTTTTACATGCTAATATTCCATTTTTTTTAGTTAATACTATATAAAAAATCCCAAACTGATACGTCCGTGACAAATTTACCTCGAACTAAATTTTTTATCACAAAAAATCCCAAACCGGTACAACCATGACAAATTTACCCCGAACTAATTTTTTGACCACAAAAAACCCCAAACCGGTATACCCGTGATAAATTTATCCCAAACTAATTTTTTGACCACTTAAATTGTATACTTGTGAAAAATTTACTCTCCGTTAAATTGAATTAATATCGCGAAAAATCGCAAATTGATAAACCTGTGACAAACAGAGGAGTGAAGTCCCAAACCGGTACATCCGTCAATTGTCAAGTGTCATCAAACTCAGCAATTTGAAGATAAAATTTAACGGAAGGTGTACCAATTTGAGATTTTTTTGTAATATTAATCATTTTTTATCAATTAATTTTTTTTGAGAATTTCTCTTCATATTCAACACGTGCTCTCTGTTTTGCCAGTACGAGCTAGAATATGTGTTTTTTCAACTTATACTTTGCTGCAGTGAATGTTGTGTCAAACGTCATCTCGAAATAAAAAAAAATAATTGTTGCATAAGTTGGTGATATAAAACAATGACGGGATACAAACGAGCCACGAAGCACGACCCTATGGCAATGTAAGCAATGTCTTGGAGAATTTTTTTTTTATGGGAGAAATATTAAGTATAATAAAACTAATTTATAACATCGGTATGTCAACTTATCAAGCGACACGATATATCGTTATCGAACGTTACATACGACTTACTTATGTAAACGTATACTTGCAACTTACAATAAGTCTGTGGTTCATCAATTTGATAGCTTATCGGCATAGCTCTCTTTCTGCCATTCGATAGGAATCTTGTCATCTCGAATGCGGCCGGCTTCATCCCACAACTAACTCGAGATAACGACTTAACAGTGGCGAATGTTGTCGAGGCACTAACTAAACACGGTTCGTAGGAGGGAACTTCAATTTTCAAAGTTTGGGCTGTAGGCAACTAAAGAATGATAAACCATTGAAATTGGAAGCTTTTTATTTAGTCGTTAACTCGCGTTGATGGTAATGTTTCACCGGAATCCTTGAAGAAATAAATCACGTCGTGGCCAAAAGAAGGAAAAAACAAAAGAAAAAGCAAAAGCCGCAAAAAATCTTAAATTATACCCGTCGTAATACATTTATCCTTAATTTTAATCCGTCACGCAAAAAATCCCGAATTTATACTTGTGTGACACATTTACCATCTGTCAAAGTTATGCCAATAAGAACCGTCAAACATCTGTCTAAAAAGCAAACAATGCTGACATGACGCTCACGTGGCTTAATTGAATTAATAATGACCTTATTTTGGACGAAAAATTATCTAATGGAACCTTGAAAAAAAAAACTCGATCGAAAGTAAACGTGCTGTATAAGTATAATTTTGAGATCTTTTTATATCAAAAAAGAAAAAGGTCCAGGGTGAACGCGGGGCACGCACGTGACTTAAGGTCTTTTTTTTTGTGCGGTTTTTTTCCCAAAAAAAATAAAAAATAAAAATGAAGACAGAGGAGGGTCAAACGAAAAGGTCGAGAGTCGTACATTGACGGCCAGGGCCAAACATCACCACCAGCCAGCAGCTACCTCCGCTGCTCCTACAATTCTCTCTCTCTCTCTCTCTCTCTCTCTCTCTCTCGGTTTGGCTTTTTTGACCAATTAATGGTGGTGCCGGCTCGTTACCTCCCCCTCACCTTCCCCTTCATCGCCATAAAACCCTCCACCACCACCACCACCACCACCCCATCTTCCCACCTCCTCCCTCCCTCTCTCTCTCCGATCTTCAAACCCCAAATCGCCGCCCGCTCATACTCCGTTTCCGGCATCCCGCCTTCGCCGCCCGCGGTGTTTCCGCCGCTGTAGAATCACTCGCCGACTCGTCCTGCATCGTCCCAATTCGTGATCGCATCGACCCGTCACCGGTCCAGCCATGATGGGCCTGGACAATGAGCTCGCGCTCTTCCTCGCCGCCGCCGTCCCCGCCGCCCTCCTCGTCCTCCGCCTCCTCTACCGGACCTCGCTCCTCCACAAATTGGCCGCGCTCCTCCAGTCCGTGGAGGACCGGTGCTACGTGTACCAGTACTACAAGATCCCCCAGCACAACGAGCACCTCCAGGAGAACCAGCTCTACCGCAAGGTCTCCACCTACCTGAGCTCCCTCCCCTCCCTCGAGGACTCCCACCACACCAACCTCTTCTCCGGCGCCCGCTCCAACGACATCCTCCTCCGCCTCGACTCCGACCAGGCCGTCGCCGACCGGTTCCTCAGCGCCCGGGTGTCGTGGGCCAACGAGAAGGGCGGCGGCGAGCCCGAGGTGGGGGGGCGGGCCTTCGTGCTGAAGATCAGGAAGAAGGACAAGCGCCGCGTCCTGCAGCCTTACCTGCAGCACATCTTCCAGGTCTCCGACGAGATCGAGCAGAAGAAGAAGGAGGTCCGGCTTTTCATGAACCTCGACGGGGGCGGCCGGCCCGGGGAGGGGAGCGGCGGCCCGCGGTGGCGGTCGGTGCCGTTCACCCACCCGGCGACGATCGACACCGTCGTGATGGACCCGGAGCTGAAGAGCAAGGTGAAGTCGGACCTCGAGAGCTTCCTCAAGTCGAAGCAGTACTACCACCGGCTCGGCCGCGTCTGGAAGCGGAGCTACCTCCTGCACGGCGCGTCCGGCACCGGGAAGTCGAGCTTCGCGGCGGCGCTGGCGAAGTTCGTCGGGTACGACATCTACGACGTCGACCTCTCCCGGGTCGCCGACGACTCCGACCTGAAGGCCCTCCTCCTCCAGACGACGGCCCGGTCGGTGATCGTCGTCGAGGACCTCGACCGCTTCCTGGAGAAGAAGCCGACGGACGTGAGCTTGTCCGGCGTGCTGAGCTTCATGGACGGGATCATATCCTGCTGCGGGGAGGAGCGGGTGATGGTCTTCACGATGAGCGGCAAGGATCGGGTCGATCAAGCGGTGACGAGGCCCGGCCGCATAGACGTCCACGTGCACTTCCCCCTATGCGATTTCCCCGCCTTCAAGGGCCTGGCAAGCAATTACTTGGGGCTCAAGGATCACAAGCTGTTCCCGCAGGTGGAGGAGATCTTCCAGGCCGGGGCGAGGCTGAGCCCGGCCCACATCGGCGAGATCATGATCGCGAACCGGTCCTCCCCGACCCGGGCCCTGAAGACCGTGATCGGCGCCCTGCAGAGCAGCAGCGAGGGCCGGGGAGCCGCGAGCAAGGACGGGGCGACGCTGACCGGTAGCCGGTCCGGGCGGGGTGGGAACGAGACCGCCGAGCCTGCCTCGGTCTTCTGTAGGGAGAGTGTTCACACGGTCAGGGAGTTCGGGAAGCTGTACGGGCTCCTGAAGTTGGGCAGCAGGAGGAGAGACAATTCCATGGACTTGAGCTCCGGCGAGAAGGAAGGGCCGAAGCAGGATGGCCAAAGTTGAAGGATATACGAAATTGGCCATTCGATTTGAAACGGGCGCGTTTCGCCCTATTCTTTGGTCATCAAATCGCCGTCTCATTACGAGAAGACTTGACATCGATGTATAACTAGGAAATTAATATTTATTTCTTATTTTTCGCCAAAGAAATCATAAGTGAAATTGCTTGATCTTTGTATAATCTGTCCATAGCAATGAAAACCGTTCGTTTTTCTACTTCGGCACTTGGAAGTGACCTAACGGTTCGGAGACATTTGGTTATCGGGGGAAACTTCAGACCCTTTTCTTGTACATGAAGGCGTTGAAAACGATCGATGATTGCTTTGACAATTCCTGCATTTAGGTCCGACTTTTCTCATGACCTTAAATTGGCAAAGCCATGATGGAGGGGAGAATTTATTCGAGGTGTCCACTTTTGTCAACGCGACGGCCTGCACGAAACCCCATGTTTGACGGGCGACATCGCACATTTCTTTCAACCCGACCTTGGATCGCGGGGACAGCCTACTTTCCAATTATGCTCGGTCATACTGGAGCCTAAAAAACAACCATGAGTTTGGAAATAATCGGCGTCGAGTGACGTGACATGGCGGCTCGTAATAAGAACAGTGACGTGGCAAACTCCGTTCCCCTAGACAGAGTATCTTAAGGAGCAAATACTCAACCGAAGTAGCTAAACACACGGGTACTTTTCTTTTAAAAGCAATGAGTGATGCGATACTGTAAGGCTCCATTTGGTCGACTGGATAAAAGTCAGGATAGGATATGTTTTATCCTATCCTGTATTTGATGGTGGTCCAGGATAAGATAAGGTCGCATATAGACTGGATATAGCCCGGATAAAAAAATCTAGAGCGTGGGATAGACCTGGATAGGATTTCTAATGCCTATTTTTCCAGAAACCCTACGCTCCACTCGCGGTCATCTTCATCTCCACACTTTGTGCGCTTTCACCAAAAAAATTTCTCGGCTTTTTTTCCTTCACTGACTCCTCTGGACCCGTGAATAGCAAAAACAAAAATAAAAATTATCCTATCTGACTTTAAATCCGTAGTCCACAAAACAGTGAACAGGATATGAAGAAATCTCAGAATTTCTTATCTTATCCTATTCAGTCCTATCCTATTTAGAAATCCGGACGACCAAACGTAACTTAAGAGTTGGAATAATGGCATAGGCATGTTGTCCATGGGCCTTCTCAAGTCGCATCGACCCAAAAAAAAAAAACTTTTGGACGGGGTTATTTAGGTGTAAAGTCCAATCAAATTGGACTTATATTGGCACATAATTTTTTATTTTTTTTGGGCAGGCAAAAGAATTAGGGACTAACTAAAGAGTCTTGTATCATCCCGCCCATTGATCATCTCTAATTTAAAGTTCCTTTTACTTTTACTTTTAAAGGAAAAATGATACAAATAATCTCTGAACTTTGATTTAATGTGCAATTTGGTCCATGAACTTTTAATTTGTTTATCGTAGTCACTGAATTTTAGTCCACATTCTTGAACTTTTAATTTGTTTAAAGTGATCCCTGAACTTTTGATACATATTTAATATAGTCCCTGAATTATATGGAAATATTCAATATGATCCCTGAAGTCAAATTAAAAATTCAAGGATCACATTGCACATTGAACTAAAGTTCAAGGGCTACAATGAACAAATTAAAAGTTCAGGGACCACATTACATATTGAGCCAAAGTTTAGGGACTGTTTGTGTCATTACCCACTTTTAAATTAGCCATGTATTTGTGAATGATAGTCGATATACTCGATGCATGATATAAAGTCAGTCTCGATCGAGTGATCAAATGGGCCAACTGCCCACAAAGCCGTTCGCCAGTGCCCATAAATGGGCCGACGGCCCACAAAGCCAGTTCGCACGGTGGCTAAGTTGGGCCCGACGGCCCACAGAGCCACACGAGAGGGTCACGTGCGGAGCACCTGCCGATTCCCCTGCTCCCCTCACCCCGAAGCCAGCGAATGTCGTCGTCTTCGGTCCTGTCTCCCCCCACTCCCCCTCCTTCTTCCTCGTTTCCATCTGTCCTCCAGAGCCCTGCGCAGATCGACGATCCGGTTCGCTTCGTTTCCTCTGCAGAAGCCTCGCGAATCTCCGAGCACCCGCAATTAGCTCCCGCTTCCGCCTCCCAGGTACGCCGATTTAGCGATCGCTTTGACGTTGGGAATTTTCCCTGTCGATTGAGGAACCGTCTTGTTGATTATTCAAGCGCTGTGAATTGGTCGCATGTTGTGGGAAATTCGTTCGGTCGTAGTAGCCATCGAGCTTGACCTGCGAGGGACATCGGCGTGTCGTGTTCGTTTGGGGGCGGGCGTTGGTTTCGGTGACGGACGGAGGTGGGGCGTGTCTGCTGGGGCTGCTTCGCGGCCTGGTTTTCTTTCTCCAGGTACTTCGCTTTGTTAATTCTCGAGTTCGTCGGGTGCAAATTTATTGTCGCTAGTGTCGGCGATTTGAGAGGTGGTCTCGGAATTCGATTTGCGTCGCTCGTTGGATTTGATTTCTTCGGTTTCTCGTTCGACGTCGTTCGATCAGCTACGATATATGTCTGTGTGATGGAGAATGTGAAAGGTGTATGGTTATATACTACAAGTTGGAAATTTGATAATGCGTCCTTACATTGCACGCCGTACCCGCCAATCATTTCTAGTATGAGATTGAGTATCGTATGCGGGTCGTCCCTCTGGCAATGTTTTTTCCTCAAGTGTGTTGATTTCTCTGTCTCCTTTTTCTTCTCATTTGTGCGTGTTCTTCCCTTTGTCAGTTCTTGCGACTAAATTGTGTTTGCTGCTTTCTTTTCTTTCCCAGGTTTGAGTGGTAGGGCTTGTTTGCGGACTAACAGAGCTACAATATGGTTAGCAATTGGCGGAATCTTTGATTTGAGGATTGTTCTGATTTAATTTCTGACGGAGTGTGGAATACGATGTCGTGCATGTTCATGATAATTCTATTTATTTTTCAGAATTATCTTCTTGGAGCATTTAAACCGTCGTGCAACATTTTTATCACATTTGCCGATGGGAAAACCCGTAAGCAGGTAATCCGAGTCTTCTACTGTTTGACCGAATTTTACTGGGAAGTGGTCCGACTGTCCTTACTCAATGAAAAAGGTCATCAAAATAGTTTCCAACTTTCGAGATCTTTATCCTTTGGCGGGCCGTTCTCTGATAGATAGATCCATGCACACTGATACTAGTTGCTCTAGTCAGGGAAAAACCATTAAATACAAAGCCGACTGCAAATGTAGCATAAGCAGCAGAACAAAAGTCCGTCTTTGGAAGTATTGTGCAAACGGTAATTATGCATCTTATCACTGGTACTGTGCCTGAAGTCTTCTAATTTGGTGCAGCAGTCCTTGAGCTTGCAGCATTGTTAGACTCTACTAGTCAGAGGCACCTTTTCCTTTTTCTGTTCTCCTAAATCTAGACTAGTTGTCAGCTATCTTTTCATTATCACCGTCTTCGTCATAAGTGCATCGCAGTTGACACAAAAGGGTTATATCATGCAATATCTCTATAATTCTTGCTTCCTCATAGGTACCTATGAAGAAGGAAAATGGCCAAACTGTCATGGTCCCGCTATTCCAAAGTCAAGAAAATATAACTGGCAAGGTATTCTTCTGTGTTTGTACTCAGTTCCAAGTATTGCAACACCCACTATTTAGTGGAAAATAGCTTCATGTAAACATGGTTTCGATTGGTTTTGTCATCCAGGTATCAATAGAACCAATTCAAGGGAAAAAGGTTGAACACAATGGTGTAAAAGTTGAACTCCTGGGTCAGATAGGTTAGTTCCAGCTACAACGTGATCTTAGAATTGTGCTCTGGTGCTTTGAGAAGTCTATTCCTTTGACTTTCATGCCCCTTATTTGATGATCAAAGAGCGCATTCTCCATTGCAAGCAAATAGCTGAATCTGACTTTGTTTTTACTAGTTTACTCTTCGGCTCAAGCACCTGCATGTCATTGTGTTTTCGTTTTAAAATGTTCAAAGTTGTTATTTGCTGGATGCAGTAGCTTTTGGCTTTGTTGTTTTTGTGCATGGTCTTATTGTTTGAATTTTGAGTGCGTGAATCCTCTTATTGTTGATGAGAGACATTGTTAGCTAAATTTAATTGAGTTATTTGTAAAATGATGCATGGTGTAAATCAAATAGACAATCTCTAGTGCCCACAAGTGGAAGTTGTCTTCTAAAATCTGCTGTAATTACAATTTAAGTGGCTTGATACTTGGTTTTCTAAAGATAGTTCTCGTGTAATTTCTGAGAGAGGATTTCGTTCTGTGTTGGAGTTCAATTTTTCTCCTGGATAACGAAAGTGAATGCGTGACTCTACAGTTCTTTTTCTCTTTTGAGACTCAAGGATTGTATAATTGCTCTTGTCTTGTACTTTCGATCTGGTTGGTTGGAGAGTTGTCATGCTTTTGAATTGCTGTGGTTGACATTGCACAATTTGGCAAATTTTTATTTTGATCCATAGTGATTGTTGCTTTTACTGCACTGAGAAGGTTCTTAAGAAGAATATGATTTTAAGGTTGTTTTGTATCAAGATCAATGCCGTAAATTCAATCCAATGCTTTGACGGAAACTAGTAATAGTTGTACGGATACATCTTTCTAGTTGATGCTAGCGATAGTCTGGTGCTGTTCAGAGTGGGGAGTCGCATACATCTTTATAGTTGGTGCTAGTGCTGAAAGTATTGTTTCTGGCTTTATTAATGGCAAGCTTTCCGAGTGGAAAAGAGAAAATGCCTACTCTATGCTTTGTATATTCAGTTGTGCATAATAACTTCCTTCTATCTTCCTTATTTTCTTGATGATTCTTTGTCATAGACATTTCAACATTAGCATTTGTGGCCAGTATATTTGAATGATCAATCTTGTTTTACGTTTCAGAGATGTACTTTGACAGAGGCAACTTCTATGATTTCACTTCTCTTGGTGAGTTTCACTTTAGGCTTGTGTGATGCAACATGTTAACTACTGTGTTGTTTTATGGGTAGTGATTCATTTGTTATGATCGTATGATGTTTATTTGGGTTCTTTCATTTGCAGTTCGTGAGTTGGATGTCCCTGGTGAATTATATGAAAGGAAAACATACGCATTTGAATTTTCTACTGTTGAAATGCCTTATGAGACATATAATGGAGTTCATGTGAGGCTTAGGTAAGTGCTGTACTGAATTCTGTGGAGAAATTTGGTTTTCATGGAGGAATTCCAAACAATTTCCTTGCATGATCTGACACTATCTTTTATGTGGCAACTTGACCTGTTCTATAGTTCTGGTGTCCTCTTTAGTGCTTTCAGCTCTATGCATGTGCACGCATTTTCATGCACATATCTAAGCATCTGTATATTTACTCATGATGTGTTTGCTTTTGCTTCATGCTGACGAGTGATGAGCTGTCGCTAAGACCAAGTCGATAGCAATCTCAAACCGCTTCATAGGTTCCTTATTTTAAAATCTGTTTCCGACAAGGCCATAGTTTGGTCAGTCAATTTATATGAATGTGTGCCGTGATGATTGACTTAATGCCTTGACTTTTCTTCTGTTGGCTTCGGTTGTCCATTCTAAATGAAAGGAGTCTTTGATCTGCATGTATGGAGTTGTTTTAGTTTTCTCGTCCACTCTTTTCAGGTATGTCCTGAAAGTAACAATCAACCGTGGTTATGCTGGTAGCATTGTAGAATACCAGGATTTTGTGGTAAACTTACTCTTTGCTCTGCCATTAATAATTGATTACTATTTCACATTTACAGCTACCATCCATTATGGCATCTCAAAGTTCTTGATTTATGGTTGTCTTGTTTTCATCAGGTGCGAAATTATTCTCCACCACCATCAATAAACAATAGTATCAAGGTGGGAGCGATGCTCTATTTAAATAGCCATTCTCTACTCTATTGTTTTCGACATGCCATTAATTTTGTCCTAGTTTTTTCTATATATGGGGATACGATAGAAGCATAGGATATTTGTTTTATAGTCTGAGAGCTCTCTCATCTCACTTTTATTGGACATCGCATGCATAGTCGCTTCATTGTAAAAATTGTTTCTCAAAATTCTCAATTTATATTGTAATTTTTGTGTCGTGCAGATGGAAGTTGGAATTGAAGATTGTCTACACATTGAGTTTGAGTACAATAAAAGCAAGTGAGTTCATTTTTTTTTCCTTCTTCCTTTAAGATCTTACTGTACCTTTTTTGCTTTGTGGTATTCTGAGTTGCAAAACATTTTTTTTATATAGGAGAGTGCACTGATACAATCTGTTTTACTGTGAGATTAATTATCTTGATCCCCTGTCCTTCATCACAATTTTACTATGGAGACATGGCAGATTCTTGGTCTAAACGGGGATTGTTTTCTCATTCCGAATAGGAACTTTTTCATTGACTGCAATTTGCATGTGTTGCAGGTATCACCTGAAAGATGTTATTATTGGAAAAATATATTTTCTTCTTGTGAGGATCAAGATAAAAAACATGGATCTCGAGATCAGGCGTCGAGAATCAACAGGCTCAGGCCAAAATACCCATGTTGAGACAGAAACCCTCGCTAAATTTGAACTTATGGATGGTGCTCCTGTCAGAGGTATGGCTACCAAAAATTGAGGTTTTGTATTACACTACCAAACATCTATGCTCTCATGTCATGTTGTATGAAACGTCATCATTATTAAGGAAGGTGTCTTTCTCGTCTCGTCTTTGGATGCTATAGACCTGTTGCTTATGATGAGCACTTGATGCAATGGCTCATAAGCATGTATTTGCTTGTACAGGTGAATCTATACCCATTAGATTGTTTCTTAGTCCTTATGAATTGACGCCAACCTACCGGAATGTCAACAACAAGTTTAGCGTGAAATACTACTTGAACCTTGTTCTTGTCGACGAAGAAGATCGACGGTATTTTAAGCAGCAGGAAATCACAATATTTAGGTTACAAGAGACGTCATCATGATCCAAGAAAATCAGCACAGAATGTCTATTGAAAGAGGAAATTGACTGCCTTGTGACATCTTGTAAGGCCTTCGAAGTTTAGGATTCAATAGTGGTACAGACAACTTTTGGCTTGTAAGTGGCAACTGCTGATTGTTATACCAGCTCTATCACGGCTTTGTTTTTGGTGTTGTTGCTGCGGTTTCCTGCAGGGATGAAGAGGACGACTGGGTGGCTTTACTATGGATGATCTACCAGTTAGTGTCGTAAATAATGATCTGGTATTGCACTAGGTTCCTTGCTGCTTTCACAGAAACTGCATATACTCCATGGCGTTTGGACTTAATTTGCAGAAAATGGCACATTTAGTGCATTAACATGTATTGATTGGTCATTATCAGCTTCTCCGTTTTCTGGTCCTTGATGTATTCTGCAGTCTTGTTTTAACATTGCTTCTTGCCCGTATATATTTTATATTACTGGACCATTAGTTTTGCATGGCTTTCGTCGACTCCAACGGCTTGATACTGATGCGATGTTCTTCTTGGCGAATGTGGTGAATTGAAGACATGAACTACTAAAGAATGGCCGATGTATTTACCAATTAGACTCTAGGAATCAAGTGTCCAGCAATTCTGGACACATGCAAGTCTCTGCGAATGTTACGACTTAACCTTGTGCAATCGATAATTGATTTGACGGTGCGCCTGAAACTTTAGCATCTTTTTTGCCTCTTTTTTTTGATAATGATTATGATCCTCTTTGGCCATAGAGCTGATGAACTTTTTCTCTTTGCCAAAGATAGATTCTCTTTGTTGCGTAGTAATGTCGGGGGAGATTTGGCCATCTCTCACACACAAGAAAATTTCATAATCTATGCATTTTTCAACTCCTGCTATGTTCATTTTGCCACACATATAGAATGGATTCAAAGAAGTGCGAATTGTTTTCCTTCAATGCATTTTGGGATGGGAAAAGTGCCAAAAAAGTTCTAAACCTTTTGCATTGGTGTCAATTTAGTCTTAAATCTTTTTTTGGTGACAATTTAATACTAAACTTTTTGCATTGATGTCAATTCAGTCATAAAACTTTTGTTTTTGTGCCAATTCAGTCTTTCCAATCAATTTTGGTCAGATTTTGCTGACGTGGACACCGATCGGCTGGTGGCCGGTCACTGGCGTTAACGTGGAACACTTTAATAATATTTTAATATTTTTTTTGAATTTTTATTAATTTTTTTTCTGTTCTTTTTTTTTTCTCTCATCTCCCTCCAGCTGGTTGCCGGATTGGCGATTGGCCAGAGGCCAATGCCGACGAGGCGCACCCACGCTGGCCATTGGCGAGGGTGGCCTCGCGCTGGGCGAGGCTCACCTTCGCCGTCGCTAGCAAAGGTGAGCCTCGCCGGTGGTTGGGCGAGGCCCGACCTCGTCGGATCTGGCGAGGTCGAGCCTCGCCAGTGGCCGGCGTGGGCATGCCTCGCCGGCGTGGGCACGCCTCGCCGGCGCTGGCCTCTGGCCTCTGGCTGGTCGCCGGTCCGGCGACTGGCTAAAGGGAGGAGAGAGAAAAAAAAAAGAAAAGAAAAAAAATTTAAAAAATTAAATTTTATTAAAGTTGTCCACGTCAGCGCCAGTGACCGGTCGGTTGGTGTCCACGTCAACAAAATCCGGCCAAAATTGATCAGAAGGATTGAATTGACACAAAGACAAAAGGTTTAGGACTGAATTGACATCAATGCAAAAGGTTTATGATTCAATTGACATCAAAAAAAGGTTTAGGACTAAATTGGCACTAATGCAAAAGGTTTAAGACTTTTTTGACACTTTTCCTATTTTGGGACAGATATCGGTAGAAAAAATCTTCTGATTGAAGATGCATTCTTGTAGTGTTAACTCCTGCAAGATACCAATGATCAAGCTGTCTGTTTACATGGTCGTCGAAGTACTCATCGACTGACAGGCGACATCGACCGCCACATCCTTTGAGATTTTCCTAAATGAGAAGGATCAAACAAATGTCGATACGATCCTCGCTTTTTCACTCATCAGAAGCTGCCGGCAGTCCCTCCTTGAACCATGTAGACAAGCCCCCTTCTAAATGGTAGACATTCGTGTAGCCGTTGAGCACCAGCAGGTATGCTGCTATAAGTGATCTGCAAGGAGGAGCTCGATGAGTAACTATCGAACAATCTCCATATTAGGCAACAGATAGTAATGGTTAAGCGAACGGTGACGCGAAATTATGCAATGCAATTCCCTCGTTAGGCAACAAAGGGTAATTGGAGGACTATAACATGATTACCTTGATTGTTGACCTTCAGGAAAATTTTGAGATGGCTTCATTGTGCCGCCGGCTGAGCAAGCCACGATTATCTTTGCATCTTTACCGATTTTCGATTCCACAGCTGCAGCACAAACAGCAGGTTAAGAAGATCAATCTCACATCTTTCGCGACACAAAACACGTTCGAAAGCAAGATGGCGCAACGGTGCTGTACTCGTTATGAAGTCTGGGTTCTCCTCCGTGCCCGCAAAGATGCCGAAAAAGGCGAATGCAGCTCGCCTCGCAATGTCCCATGCCGTCCATTCCTTGATGAGCCTATATATTTGCACATTTATAGCCCCCGGCGGATGAGCCTACCACAGAAAAACGAACACACGATTTCTTTAATTTAGCATGTCCGATTGTTCCATCTTGTAGTCGTGCGAAAATTCAGACGATGGATAGCAAATCGACTAGCTGACCTCCTTGTATTCTGCTTCAGGTCGTACATCGAGAATTACGAATTTATTTTCCTGCTGAAGGCGCAGTGCTTCCTTCACATCCACACTCCTTACCTGGAAACAAGATACCCAGCTTAATTTCAGAGCTAATTCGTGTTCTGGATCAAGGGTCCCTTAAACTTTCTTTCTATGCTCAAGCAAATGCATAGTTTGCTTCGAATCTCTCTTTTCAATACTTGATAACTTATGCCCTCTGTTGCATTTACTTCGTTGGACATTTCTCCAGACATTTGTAAGCAAGAAATGTGTCTATCTGGCGGTCGGAAACAATTAGGACTCAGATCACATCCACTGAAAGAGTGCTTCTTTTCAATGGCTATTTCTAAGGTCAAGTTAGTTTAAGTCATTTGGATGATCAAACAGACATGAGAATTCTTATCAGATGGACCGTCCACTCAATCTTATGGACAGACCTTGTTCTCCTAACTCGGCAAGCACATGCATACATGAATGAGCAAGTCTATATATGCAAGAGAGAGAAAGAGAGAGAGAGAGAGTGACAGAGAGAGACCCTTTTCTGGAGCAGCAATTCCCTTTTCACCTTCCACTCTTCTTCAGCTGATCCCTCAAAAAAAATTAGAGAAAAATCAGTTTGAGTTCGTGAAGCTAACTGGCTAGGAGTTCATGATACTTCCGAGACATATTCACTTTTCACTTAGTTCAGTAAATATCAATATTACCAAGGAATTGGGAGGCCAACTAGCCACAGTATAAGTACCTGGTGACTTTGCAAGCTTTGTCGCTGCATTCATGACTTTTAGCCCACCCGGAACGGATCGCGTTGACAAACTCCTGCGCGAATGCCTGAACGATCCGAGCATGACGCGGCAGGAGGCATGCTCATGAGAAGTTTTTGGAGAGAAAACAAGAGGCGAGGACTGGAAATTGGAGTGCAAAGAAGATGAAGATGCTGAATGGGGTGTGACTGAAGTTAAACCAGCCATTTTCTTCTTCCTTTTCTCTTATCTCCAAAGCTTCAATCAGCAGATGCAGCACTTGGATCCTACAACTGTGGTGCAAGAAGTGGAATTGTTATACTTGTCCTGTGATTGTATGACCAAGAAATTTGACAACAAGAATTTCTATTTCCTGGTGCGTTGTTTAGTATGTTTTCTGGAAATATTTGTGCACACTCGGGGATCTGGGGTCAATGGGGCCACTTGAAATGGAGATTGTGGATATTTATCTTCCTCAGAATCTGAACTTGTGGTGGATATCCAAATTGCCCTTGTCCATGTGGCGTGCTGTTTTAGCCTCATCCATCTGGTGCCCCCTTTCTTCTGCAGGCCCTTCCATTGAGAATGACAGTGGCTCGACCAATCATAACACAACAACAGGAGATAACGAGTGTTGAAATGCATTTGAATCATAGAAAATAATACGTCTCGCATGAATTCTACTAGATCCAACAGTTCAAATGCATTTCGGTCGTCAAATACTTTATCACATGCTCGTCGTAAGCAGGTTTGCTGTGACCTTAACATCTGCCGTTTTGAGGCAATGGTCAGAATGACAAAGCATCGAAATGGGTAGCAAGAACCGTAAGGGTACGAATCATTTTCGATGGCAAAGGCTGTTGTCTACTTCGTTGTACTTGACCAAGTCAATTGTTACATCAGCTTCTTCCTCATTCTGTCGCATGATAATGGGCTAAATCTGCAGGCCCAAACCACAAAACTTCCCTTCCCGAGTCTAGGAACATGTGAAAACAGAGCCCTAATGCAAGATTGAATAAAGTATATGCAAAATTAAAATAAGAAACTATCGAGAGTCCCTATTCCTAGCTCAATTGTTAATCTGTGTTATTTATGTAGGGGTAGTTTAGGAAAAAAACGAGACGAAAATATTGTCTTTCCTTAAAGATATATTGAGATTCGCTTCAATCATAGGATGTGGCATTGGCATCGCGTGCTCAATGCACAGGCGATGTAATTGTTATCTTTCAATAATGAGCTATGTTGAAAGTGCTTGCTATGTTTGGAGAGAAAGGAGTGAAGAGGTTAAGGGCCCGACTCGAAATTTGCATCGGACCCGAGGGGCCCCTTTCGAGTGCCTCCGTCCTACTCATCGTGAGCCCAAAATTAAAAAATACTAGCCATTATTTATCGATTAACTTCTTACAATGTCTCGCGTAACAATAACTTGATTTCATGAAAGAACCCAATAATCGAAGTTTTTGAAGAGTTTTCAATAATAACCCGATTTCTTTAGCCTTAAAATTGAGCTTTGCCCCCATTGAATTTTCCTTAAAAAAATGATGAATCATTTTTGTTAAGTAATTGGCCCCCACAAATTGATGGAGTATAAAAAAAACTTTTAATTCGGCAGCAATCCGTCCCATAAGAGTTTTTTTTTTCCCGAAAGATACGGAGAGTTGATGAGGATTCTATGCGGTTCCGGGTGAGTTGATTAAAGAGAAAAATGCTTTAAAAAATAGGAGATTACTCTTTTGCCATATATTGCGAGTAGAAGAAATTTAATCCAAGGGTAAAGTTGCACAAGGGACCCGAAAGCGAAACAAACTCGCGTTTTAAACTTAAGGCACGCCCGCATTCTAAATGTGCACAAAAGAGAAC
The DNA here is from genome assembly GCA_031216235.1 of Syzygium jambos. Taxonomy (NCBI): domain Eukaryota; kingdom Viridiplantae; phylum Streptophyta; class Magnoliopsida; order Myrtales; family Myrtaceae; genus Syzygium; species Syzygium jambos. The sequence continues at coordinate 3,813,068 of CM062230.1, read as the reverse complement.
AAGGTTTAAGATTGAGTAGAGACCCTCAAACAGGTCAAGATTATTCAATTCGGAACGGTTCTAGATGAATTTAGAAAGCATGCACTCGGCACATCTAACAAATTTCGCGATTGAGAGAGCAAGATGAGGAGAGGCCAAAAAAAAATATATATGAAACCTTGTCGACAAAATTACTTCGATATTTATCACCTATATATTTTTAATATTAAAAAGTCCGTCAATTTGAAAATGCCGTGTGTCACAACGGGAATGGTGGACTTTAGATGGAGTAGCATTGGAAACTAAGTTTTAGGTGAGGGCACGTTGAATTCTAGCTCCTCTTTGAGTGTCATTTGACTTGTACGCAACTCGGTGCAAGGACATCTTGCCTAATCATCATGAGAATAGGTTCCCCTATCTAATTTCTTCTTTAGCAAAAGAATTAATTTGTACACTGATGAAATTTGAAAAAAGAAACATTATTTCAAAAGACGATGTCGGAACAGTGATTTGTGTGATGAATGACGATATTCTGTTTCAAGAGAAATTGTCAAAAAAAGTCCTACACCTATTGAATTTGTGTAAATTCAATCAGAAATCTTTACGTTTGGATAATTCTCTTTTTTTTGGTCGAGTTTACGTTTGGCTAATTCAATTGTAAATTTTTTGACGATTTGTCAATGTAGTCATTTCAGCCAATTTCGATCGAAAATCTCTAGTAGGGACGCCAGCCATATTACATGGCATTGTCGTTGCGACAATTTTATTATTCTTTTTTTATTTTTCTTTCTTTCTTTTCCTATTTTTCTTCTGAGCCCAGCCTAACCCTCGCTTTTTGACTAGCAACCCTTGCCAGACTTGGTAAAAGCAAAGGGAAAAATAAAAAAGAAATGAAAAAAATTCAGAAATTTTTTCAAAAATTATAAAAGTTGCCCATGTCAGTGTTGATAATGCCACATAGAATGGCTGGTGTCCACATCAGCGATTTCTGACGAAAATTGATCAAAAGGGTTACATTGGCAAATATTTAGAAAGTTTACAATTGAAAGGTTTAGAACTGAATCGGTACAAATGCAATATGTTTAAAACCTTTTTGGTAATTCCTTCTCTGTTTCACCAATAAATACATACAGTCATCCAATTCAACAGGCCTCATTTTTCCAAAAGTGCTGCTTCTAAGAATCTCTATATCGAGTGTCAATTTATGTCCTAATCTTCGGTTCCACGGGCGGTGGGCGAGAGACCACATTATCACTTGCCTTTTTTTGGTTTTCTTTTTTTTTTTTGGTGGATGAAATATGACACTTTGTCATCCACCAAAGTCAACTGGAGAAGGTTTCCAGCATGGGGATAGAAAGTCAGCTCTAGAAAAAAAAAGTCCACGGATATGATTGCAGTAGAGCTATCGATTAGCTCGTGTAGCATGCGTAAGAATCTCGATAAAAAAAAGTTTATTCATTAAAAATAGTATAATTAAATTGCTAAATAATCACCGTTCTCTATTAGGGTTACGACACCCGCGACGTCTTGTTGACTTTTTTGTGGGAACATATTCTTTATTTTCACAGATTCTTTTAGTTTCTTCTAAAGCATGATTTTGTTTTTTTCGTTTACTCTATTTAACAATTTCCTGTTATTTTGGACCAACGGGGACTTTTGAGAAGCGTTTGAAAGCAATAAATAGTAACGACATATTATGGTGATTTCACCAATAAATGTGACCACGTCCGTTCTGTTTCAATTTTCTCATACATTTCACCAAGGAATACTTCGAATCCGTGTCCATTGAGCGAGAAAGTATCTTATATAACAACCGTTTCGTGTGTCAAGTTGACATGACGCCAATGAACCTATCACGCTTCTTCGCAAGTGTTTTCCTCTAGATTCGAAAACTTGGTGCTTATCATGCCAAAAACATGAAAAATGCAGGATCTGTTCCGCCCATAACGCCAAGTCGCCTTTGCAATTGATGCCGTTCGTGCATAAAGTTCTCAGAACAAACACGTCTTTAGACGAAACCCTCCATCAAAACTGGGTATCGGGTTCATCTTACAGTATACACAGCTTCTCTCTCTTGTGCAGCAAAACCCTGACATGGCAATTGCTGCATTCGTTCGGTGGATCTCTACGTGAATTTTCATTGTTTGTCGAGACCCATCTTTCGTCTGGCTTGTTCAAGGTCATAGGATTATCTGCATTTTTAAGGGAAGGTCGGCGTTAAAATCTTGGAAGTCTCTGCGTCGGGCCTGGCTTTTGGACGCACTTCATGAAGTCTCGAGAGAGAGAGAGAGAGAGAGAGGCATGGTCATGGACATTACATCTTTTAGGGTTTTGATTAATAGAAGATGGAAACCCTAAAACGTGGAAGGACAGGAAATTGAAGTGGATTTCATTTGAAGTTGGTCAAAGTAAACTTAATTAATTCTCATCGTGATCAAATTAGGTAAGGTGCCAACGAGGACATTGCGTCTTTTATGTAAATTTGCCTTACAATACTATGATTGCGATCTTGTATTGCAAGTGTGCCCCCCCACCAATATTCAGAAATCAGAAGTGCCCCTCCAAGCTCAACATTGGAGGATACTCCATCGTCGATTTACCGGGAAAAGTGCCAAAAAAGTCCTAAACCTTTTGCATTAGTGCCAATTTAGTCCTAAACCTTTTTTTGGTGCCAATTTAGTCCTAAACCTTTTGCATTGGTGCCAATTTAGTCCTAAACCTTTTTTTGGTGCCAATTTAGTCCTAAACCTTTTAAATTGGTGCCAATTCAGTCCTAAACCTTTTGTTTTTGTGCCAATTTAGTCCTTCCGGCCAATTTTGACCGGAATTTGCTGACGTGGACGCTTGCCGGCCGACGGCCGGTCACCGGCGCTGACGTGGACAACTTAAATAATATTTTAATAAAATTTGAATTTTTCTATTTTTTTTCCTTTTTTTCTTTTTTTTTCCATTTTTTTTCTTTGTTTTTTTTTTCTTTCTCTCCTCTGGCCGGTCGCCGGTCCGGCGACCGGCCAGAGGCCAGTGGCCGGCGAGGTCGAGCTCGCCGGCCACTGGCGAGGGCAGGCTCGCCCTCGCCGGCCACCGGCGAGGGCGAGCCTCGCCTTGGTTGGGCGAGGCTCGACCTCGCCAGATCCGGCGAGGTCGGGCCTCGCCCGACCATGGCGAGGCCCGACCTCGCCGGATCCGGCGAGGCCCGACCTAGCCGGATCTGGCGAGGTCGAGCCTCGCCCGACCAAGGCGAGGCTCGCCCTCACCGGGCGAGGCCGCCCTCGCCGGTGGCCGTGCCCTCGCCGGTGGCCGGCGAGCTCTACCTCGCCGGCCACTGGCCTCTGGCCGGTCGCCGGACCGGCGACCGGCCAGAGGAGAGAAAGAAAAAAAAACAAGAAAAAAAGTGGAAAAAAAAGAAAAAAAAAACAGAAAAATTCAAATTTTATTAAAATATTATTTAAGTTGTCCACGTCAGCGCCGGTGACCGGCCGCCGGCCGGCAGGCGTCCACGTCAGCAAATTCCGGTCAAAATTGGCCGGAAGGACTAAATTGGCACAAAAACAAAAGGTTTAGGACTGAATTGGCACCAATTTAAAATGTTTAGGACTAAATTGGCACCAAAAAAAGGTTTAGGACTAAATTGGCACAAATGCAAAAGGTTTAGGACTAAATTGGCACCAAAAAAAGTTTAGGACTAAATTGGCACTAATGCAAAAGGTTTAGGACTTTTTTGGCACTTTTCCCTCGATTTACCTAATTAACTTGATTCAGCACAACCAATCCCATGCTAGCAGCTGACGATTTACCTAACTTAATTTAGCACAACATGCTAGCAGCCATGGTAAGATGGGGTGAAACCCACCGCGCAATAGAATAGTGAAATTGTATTGTTGTTGATTGATGAGATGATAACTAACTCTACGTCAATTGATTGATCTACTACAAATTTGCCGTCGCATAATATTAGCGAAGAGTGCGCCGCCATAAGGATATCGACGACTACTTTAAGGCTCCAGAGTTAGTCAATCTACACAAGCATGGGTTACAACAATCAACCGAAAACAAAATCTATATTGCAACTACGGAAACTTCAAATGTGATGGATTCAATTGTATAGAGCAAAATCGTGCAGATTTCTTTTGTGGAGGCACACACACATGCGTGTGTAGAAAGAGGGGGAGTAAATTAGTTGTCTAATTACTATATTAATCTCTACAACATATGAGTGAATCAATCTACAAAGTGCATATAACCCTCAACCGATTATCTAATTTAACGTCGAATTACAATATGGAAATTGGGAGATGGTCATAATTGATTGGAGGAAGTTTTCTTTTATCGAGAATGAGAGAGTATATGACCCGTTACACTATTATGGATCGATAATGAAAGTACTTATCAAAGAGATTATAACCTGAGGCAAAACGTGTTAAAGTGCATTTGAATTGCAGAAAATGATACGTCTCGCATGAATTCTACCGGATCTAATAGTTCAAACGCATTTCGGTCAGTGTATATATATCACACTCATCGAATACTTTTATCGCATGCCTGTCCTAAGCAGGTCTACTGTGGAATTAACTTCTGCCATTGCAAAGACTTTCTTCTTAGGCGCATTGTCTCGGCAACACAAAACGAGGGTTTCACTCGCTAGAGCACTCGACCAAACATCTCACGACACAAGCTGACCGGGCTAAGTCTGAAGGCCCAAATCACAAAACTTCCCTGAGGTGGGCTCAACCTAAGCCCTAGCAACAGCCCGCGAATAAACATGTAAAATTAAATATAAAAAAATCGAAACTTGCGTTTAAAAAGGGCAGTAGGCATTTTTTTAATAAACGGAGGAGGATAACTTTTTTTTTAGAGTCTATGGAGAGGATAACTTTTTTTTTTGGTCTGTACAGAGGATAACTTACTATAGTTAACTTTTTCTTGTTATATTAGGTTGGGATATGCTTGAATAATAGCAAGAATCGAGATAAAGCGAGTGTTTTGGTTTTAATTAATATATAGAGTAGGAGTGAAGCACGCGCTACACGATAAGATGAATATAAAAGTCACACTTTAAAAAAGGGCTGTAGGCACTTATTTCAGAAGTCGAGGAAGTGAGCAGTAGAGGAAAAATGTCGAGGATAACTTATTAAGATCTCCAACTTATCGGTTCCTAATTGTCGATAGTATTATTTTGACCTCATGAAGAAGATTCTAAATTCAAATTAAAACAAGTTTTAGGTGAGGGCACGTTGAATCCTAGCTCCTCTTTGAGTGTCATTTGACTTATACATGCAACTTGGTGCAAGAATATCTTTGATTAATGAAAAAACTACACTAGAATAATAGATTCCCCTATCTAATTTTCTTTTAATCCAAAAGATTATTCTATATACCGATAATGTAAAAATGATATATATAAATATAAAATTATATTCGATCCCTAAACAATCTTCCTCTATCCTCTATTTCGTGAATACACATCGATCGCCAAATTCAACAATCCTAGTGTATTTAGACATTTTTTTTGTGTGTGGATAAAATAGGACACTGTGTAATTCACTAAAGTCAACTCGAGAACGATTCCATCGCTAGGGGATAAAAAATAGTCAGCTCTAGAAAAAAAAAAGTGGACATATTATGATTGCAATAGAGCTATCGATTATGTCGTGTAGGAATCTCGATTTAAAAAAAAAATGTTACTCATTTGAAAATGTTATAGTTAAATGGCTATGTAATTGCTCATCTTTATTAGGGTTATGACATCTCCGACGTCTAGTTGACTTTTTTTGTGGGAACGTGTATTTCTCTATTTAAATGGATTCTTTGAGTTTCTTTTTAAGGGTGAAAGATTTTTCTTTTATATTATATAACGATTTCCTATTGTTGTGGACCAACAGGGATTTATGAGAATCGTTTGAAAGCACATAATCATATACATGTAGTAGCAACGAATCATGGTGATTTTTTATGCTATAAATATGCGTACTCTGCAAGAAAAGCAATGAAATTTTCGATTTTCTTGCACACTTTACGAAGGAGCACTTCAAATTCGTGTTGAGTTGATGTGATGTCACTAAACCAGTGATGCTTCTTCGTAAATTTTTTTTCATTTGAATTCGATAACTCGGTGCTTATCATGGCAAAAACATGAAAAATGCATGATTGGTTGGGTCCATAACACCACGCCGGCTTCGCAATCGATACCGTTCATGCATAAAGTTCTCGGGACAAATACGTCGTTAAAAAGAAACCCCGGCATCAAAACTGAGTATTGGGTGCTTCTTACATTATACATAGTTTCTCTCTCCTAAACAATATTCCTAACATGGCAATTGTTGCACTTGTGTGTTGGATCTCTACGTGAATTTTCATTGTTTGTGGAGAGCCCTTCTTTTGTCTGGCATGTTCAAGATCACGGGATTATCTGCATTTTCAAGGGAAGGTCGGTGCTAAAATCTTGGAAGTCTGTGTGTCGGACCTGGTTTTTGGACGCACTTCATGAAGTCTAGACAGAGAGAGAGGCGTGGTTATGGACATCACATCTTTTAGGGTTTTGATTAATATAAGAAGAGAACTTTAAAACGTGGACAGAAAATAAAATGAACATATTCTGAGATACTTCTCAGATGTGTACGTGTGGTCGAAATGGATTCATGTGAAGTTGGTCAAAGTAAAGTTAATTAATTCTTATCGTCATCAAATTAGGTAATGTGCGGATGAGGACATTGCGTCTCTTATGTAAATTTGCCTTACAATACTATGATTGCGATCTTGTATTGAAAGTGTACCCCCCACCGATATTCATAAATTAAAAGTGCCCCTCCAAGCTAAACTTGGAGGATACTCCATCGTTGATTTAACTGACTTGATTCAGCACGATCAATCCCATGCTAGCAGCCGACGATTTACCTAACTTGATTCAGCACAACATGCTAGTAGCCGCGGTAAGACAAGGTGAAACCTGCTGCGCAATAGAATAGTGAAATTGTATTGTCGCTCATTGATGGATGATAATTGACTCTGTTGGAAGTTTGTTTGTAAAATAAACAAAAGTGATTTTTCTACGTCCCACATAGATAATATGGAGTGAAGTAGGCTTGTTTATAAGTGCGGGCTTCTTTTGTGTGTTCAGAAGAAACATATGAGATATGGGCTAGACCCATGATACCCGCGTGCGGGGGCGCGATTTTGGCGCGATTATTAGATACTCGTCTGTTTTTTGGCATTACAGAACGTTTTCTTTCTTTTTCGAAATTTTCTTCCCTAAAATACACAGCCATCTTCTCGAATTGTTTCGTAGAGAGACCCTGGAGAAATACTAGAATTGCTATCTAGTATTCTCATCGAGACTTTGTTGTATCCTGGAGGAAATTTGCCGGTGACCATTAGCAACTTCGTGGGGCAAATAATTCCTTAAAGAAAGTGATATCACGCCTCAAAGTCTCACTTCATTGTTCTACCCATTTTCGAAGTCAATTTTCCAACAGACTCTACGTCAGTTGATTGATCTAATACAAATTTACCGTCGCATAATATTAATAGCGAAGAGTGCACAGCCTTAAAAATACTGACAACTACTCTTAGTCTTAAGAGTTAGTCAATCCAGGCAAGCATGGGTCACAACAATCAACCAAAAACCTAATCTCTAGTGCGACTATGGAAACTTCAAATGTGATGGATTCAATCATGCAGTGCAAACTCATGAGGATTCCTATTGTGAAGGAGCACACGTGTGTGTAGATAGAGAGGGAGTATTTTAATTGTCTAATTACTATATTAATCTCTAAAGCAGATGAGTGAATCAATCTACAAAGTGCAGATAACCCTTTATCAATTTTCTAATTTAACGTCGAATTAGATTATGGAGATTACCATTTTTCGAATAGGTGAAGTTTGCGTGTGGGCAGTGGATGGTCATAATTGATTGGAGGAAGTTTTCCTTTATCGGGAATGAAAGAAAATATGATCGATTACACGATTGTGGATCGATAACAGAAGTACTTGTCAACAACTTTTAATAATCTGGCGGCCGCGAATTCGACCTTCCCCACATAGGGCAAAGATATCCAGCCAAGAAAGAACTTTTACACCGTCTTTGATGCTTTCATGGATGGTATTTTTTTCCCATAATTATCAACGCAACATATGGAAGTTTGACCGTGCAATAAAATGAGTTGGGCAAGGTTTCTTGACACGATCTCCTCAGAATCTAGAGACCCTCGTGAGGATTCGCCAAGCAAAGGATGCTGTTCTGACCCCCAGAACAAAAAAAATGAATTCAAATCTTGAATTGGGACAAGGTGAGGCCCCCCAAGTTGAACATTTCAAATAAGGAAACAAACAAATGGGTTGCTCCTGTTGATCCTGCCCTTTTGATAAAGGAAGATTCTTGTTAATCATTCCCATTTTAGGCTTTTCAGATTTTGCTCGGATGGATTTTAAGATTCTTGTTCATCTTAGATTACACTCTATCTAGCACATCTTGACAAGTCCATAATTCATATTACGTTGTTCGAACAAATTTTATACAAATCAACCCTTATATTTCTAGAGTTCTTTTTAGCACTTTCGTGGATCATATGCGTTTCGATATTTGTGTCCTTTCGTATGGTATTTAGTCGCATCATCTGTGTTTCTATCACCTATGAATACTAAACTCAAAACAAGCTTTTCATTTTCTTTTCTTATGGACAGCTTGAAAAGAACATTCAATGTTCAAGTAGAACCCAAAGTTTTCAAATTCATGCATGATAGATTTTCCTTGGAAAAATAGAAAAATGGGGGGCCAATCAAAGATGCTCTGTCGTCACGGGTGGCAATCTTGGGATGATGCCATTGGAGACTTGGGAATAAATTTCGTGGGTCGAAAACAAAACGTGGCACGAACGGAGTCGGAGACGAAAGCCGAAAAAGATGCCAAGTCGAAAACCTAATGTTTTATTCGATTGTTAACTTAGCTGTTAATTCCGGTTATATTATGAACTCAAGGTGCTGGCCACGGACTCCCAGCTACTGTTCATTGCTTGATCTATGTAGAAACATCTACATATACATACACATTTTTACCAGCCCATAGTTTTACGTGCAAACAGAATGGTGATGAGATGTGTAACCTTTTTAAATGCCCCGTCAATGAAATGACATACACAGTGGTAGTTACTTGCGGAGATTGATTTAAAATTCTATTTGACTAAAACTTCGCATGTATATCTTTGATAGATGTATCCCGAGTCCACCTATATATCTTTTAGAGTGACTATAACTCATGAGTTATATAGCACATAGTGTGCATGCTGTCAAAGACCTTGAAATACGGCTCACTAATCATCGTGGATCGCATGTAGTTGAATCGTGTGTACTCTCTCTCTCTCTCTCTCTCTCTCTCTCTCTCTCTCTCTCTCTCTCTCTCTCTCTCTCTCTCTCTCTCTCTCTCTCTCGTGCCATTGTTGTCATCAATGGTCATCGACCGCCATGATACTTAAAATCTTGAGGCCATATTAAGAGGGGGAAAGTACCAAAAAAGTCATAAACCTATTGCACTTGTACTAATTCAATCATAAACCTTTTAATTGTATTAATTGAGTTACAAACCTTTTGATATTTTGCCAATGTAGTCAATCTGGCCAATTTTGACTGGAAATCGATGACATGAACGTTGATCATCCTATGTGGTAGGGCCAACACTGATCTTCCCTCATCGGCCTTCTCAATGCCGACCTTAGGGGAGGTCACCCTCCCTGGGATATGGTGAGGGGCGACCTCGCTAGCTTCGGGCGAGGCTCAACCTCACTGAATCTGTCGAAGTGAGACTCACCTAAGGCTAGCGAGGTCGTCCTTTGCCAGATCCTGACAAGGCTTGCCCTTGGTGGCTCTGGTGAGGTTGACCCTCCCTGACCTCTGGCGAGCCTTGACCTCGCTGGATTTGACGAGGTCAAGCCTTGCCTTTCGCCAGACCCTAGCAAGGGTGACCTTGCCTGAGGCCGACCCTCACCTGATGTCACCTTTGGCTAGTCAACGGCCATCTCCGAGGCTTGGCAACCATCGGACAAAGAATAAAAAAAGAAAAGAAAATAAAAACATATACAAAATTATAAAATAATAATAATAATTGCCATGTTAGTACCGGTCGTGCCATGTAGGACGACCAACTTTCACGTTAATGATTTCCGATCAAAATTGGCTAGATTAACTATATTGGTAAAATTTTAAATGTTTAGGATTTAATTGGTATAATTGAGAGATTTAAGATTGAATTAGCATAAATATAATAGATTTAGGACTTTTTTGGGTACTTTCCCTATTTAGAGGCATTGCCACTGTACCGTTGACAAGGCTTCTCATCACCTTGACAGTAAGGTAATGCTCTCGAGTTGGGAAATTTATAAATGATCTTGTTGTCTAACATTTGGAGGAGAGTGTCATTTAAAACTCAAATGTGAGAGAGTGAGAAAATCATTCAGATATATTGGGTTTGGAGAGAGAGGGACGGGGCCAAGAGTAGAGGTGGAGTTGGAGACGATGACGATAATAGAATGGCCAATGGTGGCAAGTGGTTGGCGACGGTAGTGGTGACGACTCCAATGGTGGAGGCGTGGTGACTACTCAAGAACATAGGAAATGAGAGAGGGAGAGCGGGTTAGATTTGGTCCAAAGATGGATGTAATTTTCAAATCTGAATTGCAATGTGTCAATCTTTTGATGAAGGAATTGTACAACTACTTCATCACTAGCCTTGTGCAAACGTTACTCGAAACTTTAGTAAGCAACACTTTCCATTGGTGTTACTAAAGCTTTAATGCAACATTCTGAAATAACATTGCCTAAACCATAAAGCTGAGCAAAATAGAGCATGCACCATTTGGGAGATTTGAATTGGGGAAATGTAATTAGGTACTACTAGACTTTTTTTGGTCGAAAAGCGAAATGTTTCATTCTTTAACCGAAAAAGGATAACATAAGTTATGGGTTTCCGAACATAAAAGATCACATAACGGTAAAGGTGGTACTACAAGCCAGTCATGCAGTAGAATTTTTTTACGGTGAGACTTAGCTAACCAGTCCGCCACTCGATTGGATTCGCGTGGACTATGGATCAGTTGGATATTCTGGGCCCGAAATAGCATCTCTTTGCATTCGTCCAAGATGGCCTGCAATTCCCATGGGCCTGTGGTTTGGCCCGCAACATGATGCACAAGTGATAAGCTATCAGAACATAATACCACGTGCAGATCAGATGTCTTCCACAGTTCGTGTTCTCTTCTCCATAGATCAGTTCCATCTTGCAAGTACAATAAAGCAGCTCCCAGTGCTAGGGTTTCGATTTCCAGCGCCGAAGAGGCAACCGCATGTTCGGCAAAGCCTCCAACTATCCTCCCCATTGAGTCTCGGCAAATTCCAGCAACCGCTCCTTCCATTTCTCCTTCGACGATCGACCCATCGATATTCAGTTTAACGCTGCCTCTCTCTGGGGGGATCCACGAGTTCGGTGAGTTCCCCAGTCGCGCTTGTCGATTGTTCACTAGAAGGCTCCATCGCTTAAAGTTTTTGTCTATGGTGCATGCTTCGTCTACTATTGAGCTCGGGTCTGGATGGCGATTTTGGAAGACGACTCTGTTTCGGGCCAGCCAAATTTTCCACAATACCCCAGTGACCAAATCTGATGAAGGCAAGTTAGTGTTCTGTGTGAAGATCTCCAACATCCACTTGTCAATTCTAGTAATTTCGTAGCTAGATATATGAATGTTGAGTCGGTAGTCTGACTATATTGTTTTTGTCCAGTCGCAAAGCAGGAAGAGGTGTTCCATAGACTCGGGGGCTTGCTGACAGACTGGGCAGAGAGGATCAGGCATAATCGTTCTCTTACACAGGTTCTCTCGTGTTGGTAAGCTATTCTGGCACACACTCCAAATGAAAAACTTGATTTTTGGCATAGTGTTGAGGTTCCAGATTTTTTGCCATAGGGATTTGGGGATTTGGTATGAGGAAGAAGCCTGGTTGCGAGGTTGTTGGATTTCGATTGGGTGCATACCGGTGTAGGCGTCTTTCACAGTATATTTGCTTGTTTTGTTCCCTGCCCACACAAGTACGTCTTCTTTCGGGATAGAACTCAGTGGTATAGCAGTGATCTCCTCCACTAATTGCTCGTTGAAGAGGGAGTTCAGTTTCTCTTCATCCCAACATTGCTTGTTCTGTACAAATAACTCCTCAACTCTTTGGGGATCTCCTAAATTAGCTGGCCCACTGATCATACCCTGAGATAACCATCTATCTTCACGGATTCTGATGGATTTTCCATTGCCCACCGCCCACCTAATTGATGGTTGAATAGTGTCTCTCCCCATTAATAGACTTTGCCAACCCCAAGAGGGTCTAAGCCCTTTGTCGGCAGTCCAGAAATTACCATTAGGGAAGTAGAGTCCTTTGATAAGTTGACTCCATAAGGCTGAGGGGGATTGGATTAATCTCCAAGCCTGCTTACCTAGCATGGCTTTGTTGAAAGTGATGAGATCCTTAAATCCAAGGCCACCCTCTGTTTTCTTTAGCTTGAGTACCTCCCACTTCTTCCAATGAATGCCCATTTTTGATCCATTCTGTTTCCACCAAAAGGATGCTTTTCTTTTCTCAATCGCTTTACATATCGATATGGGAATCTTGAAGATTGACATCACATACTGAGGTATAGCTTGCACAACAGCTTTTATGAGAATTTCCTTTCCCGCCCTAGACATGAGATTTTCCTTCTATCCTTCTAATTTCATGTTGACCCGAGCTAGAATCCAAGAAAACATTTGCTTCTTTGATGTCCCCCAATCTGAAGGGATGCCTAGGTACTTCCCTGTCCTGTCAATTACAGAAACTCTCAATTCCGTGGCCATGTTTTCCCTCAAGCTAGGTGGGCAGCCATTACTAAAATAAATTCCTGATTTGTTCAGGTTTATGGCTTGACCTGTTGCAAAGCAGTATTGATTCAATACCCCTGCTAGATTCTGGCATTCAGTGATTTTCCCGTCTAGGAAAAAGATGGCATCATCAGCAAAGAGCAAGTGTGAGAGTGTCGGGCAGAAGTTGTTCAGTTTAATCCCTTTTATGCTGCCATCATCTATGGCTTTGTGTAGAAGATAGGACAAGACATTAGCCATGATAATGAAGAGATATGGGGAAAGAGGGTCACCTTGTCTGATACCTCGAGATGGCTGGAAATATTGTTGGGATTCCCCATTAACTTTTACACTGAAGGTGACAGAAGATACGCAATTCATGATCAAATTCACCCATTTCTCACTGAACCCCATTTTTAGCATACAAGCCCCCAAGAAATCCCACTCCACTCTATCGTAAGCTTTTTGCATGTCAAGTTTCAAAATCGCCTGGAATTTTCTCTTTCTCCTCCTGATTCGCAATTGGTGCAGCACCTCCTGTACAACCAGTATATTATCTTGAATTTGACGTCCACTGATAAAGGCGCTTTGCTCCATTGTAATAATCCCAGGGAGCCAAGGCTTTAAGCGGTTTGCCAGCACTTTTGAGATAATTTTGTAAATGACATTGCATAGGCTTATGGGCCTATACTGGCTTATATCTTCTGGGTTTGGTACTACTAGACTACACATAATCTTTTTCGTCAAATCTTGCTGCTTATAATGTATTCAACAAAAATGGAACAACACGACACCGATTTTAAGTTTAACAAATCAAATATCGAAATCTTGTTTAAAATAATTCTATCGTACTTCCGTGTTTTCTTTTATTCGAGCTAATATACTTTTTGCTACCTGCAAAAACAATTATAGAAATAACGTTCCAAAAGAAATGTCGCCTATAATCACATCAAAGATGAGCCTTCACGACTAGTATCATTGAAGAATTTCCAAAAGTAAAACAAATCATAATTGCTATTTAAATCAGCAATAGTTGCAATGTGTATAAGCAAAAATGACATATAGGCTCCCTTTGGTTTCGCGAAAAATAAATAATTTGAAATATATTTTCCTAAAAATGATTACTTTCATTGCTTACAAAAATGAATGGACGAAAAACATATTCATCGTCCACGAAAGTGTTTAGACATAAATTATTGTCAATAATGAAAACATTTTTTATTGCCTAATTATCTCAAGTGATATAAACAATCAAGAAAAATGTTTTCCAAATTATTTACTTTAACAAATGGAGCCCTCTTGAACAATTCCACTGCAACGTTTATGCTCAGCATTGCCTTGAACTACCTTTGAGAAAACACATTGTAAATAGTGTTGGCATAGGTGTTATGAAGCAGTAAATTTTTTATTTTTGCAATCACACCTTTTCCTAAAGTCCTTTTTGTAACCTGATTAATTAGAATGACTAGTGTAATTACTCACAATTGACACTACTTCACGAGGATCAATCCCCTATGTTATGAAGATTTCACTTAGAAGAGCAAAATCTCACATCTTTTAAAGCGCACTAACGTGTGGTGCATTGGCAGATCAGCCCACTTTTTCTTTCATTTTTCCCAAAAAATGCTGCGATTCCATTTTCCTCCCATAAACATAGGGTTTTATCTTATTTATTTTTCATTTTTCCTTTTTCCTTTTTCTCTTATCTTATTATAAACTAATTAAAGATGAGGATTATCTTTTGTAATTTTTTAACTTTATCTTTTAAGAATCCAATTGTACTTTTGCTTTTTTATATCTCCAAAACAATCTATTAATGTGCAATGTGGTCCATAAACTTTTAATTTGTTTAATGTGGTCCATAATTTTTAGTCCAATATGAAGTATCATCCCTAAACTTTCAATTTTTTCAATGTTGCCCATGAACTTGAATTAATGTAAGGATAACATTGAACACTTTCATATAATCTAGGAATTAATGGTCAAAGTCTATTTCACTTTCATAGATTATTTGTGTCATTATCCCCTAAAATCTCAATATGAGGTCTTATTTCACTATCTATTTAAGAACACAACAAGAGAATTCATGTGATTATCCTACCCACCATCTTATGATATATAAATATTTCACCAAAAAACTACTTTTTCTAAGAAAAATAACGATGCCGAAATAATCTATATCAGCTGAGAGGTGTTTTATATACAAAATTTAGCCTTTTCTGCGACAAAGGACCGGCCCTTTCTAGGGTTTTTTTTATATGACTTTATTGGTTCGGTTGGATAACTCCTCTGTATATAACACGCGTATCATTTTCAACTTCATCATATCCATGACCGGGCGCATTCGAATCCGTACAGTTTCACGTGGGTTGGCAATATAGTATACTTCCACGATCCAAAGGCCATTTTATTAATGCTTTTGTTGTCGAAAATTGAGAAGAGAAACAGTGGAAAAAGGGTTCGATAGGTAGTGGGATTCCTAAAAATCCCGATAACATGCTTGCAAAAAGTTCCGTTCTGTAGTATATATTGCTTCGTCGCAATAATGGGTATGTCCTCTCTTGTCCTCTTGTTACTCACGGAAGCCCTGTGCTTCGTCTTCTCTCCCCCCACACGCAGATATATAGAAGAGGAGAGGATGCTCCAAGAGCTGCTCCATCCATGGAGGAAACCCTAACAAGTTTTGAAAAACAAGAAAGCAAAAAAAAAGAGACTGGGAGAAGTAGACACGGCGTGGTACTGATCCGGCTCATCTGTCGATTCCTCGGCAGTCATCGCCCAGGGTGGTGTTTCTGCCGGGTTGAAGGCGAGCCGAATCAATATCACTCTTGTATGCTTCTCCTCCGCACCGCCCCTCGAAGCCCTAACAAGTTCGGAGTGTCTATTAAAACAAATAGGCTGGAGAAGTAGGCACGGCGTGGTGGTGCTGATCCGGCTCATCTGTCGATTCCTCGGTCGTCGTCCATGGCGTCTTCTTGCCGGCGGCAGGCAAGCCAGATCGATATTGGTCTTGTTCAGTTCTCCCCCGCACCGCCCTCAGTCGAAGCAGGATGTTGCCAGCGATCACCCGAGATAAGTTCTCACCGGATGTACATGCTTCTTTCACTTCGTATCAATTCATGCACGTTATGTTACTGTGAGCTATGGATTGTATCCACAGTGTCATACGGCTTTACCCTGTTTCACTTTCTTCTATTTCAGCCGCATCTCCTTGTTGTGGATACATGAATTGGGTCTTGATACATTTTTAAGTCTCTCTACAAATCTTCAGTATTCATCAGAAGCTGAGATTAAACTTTCCATCCACAAGATGGAAGAGCTTATCAAAAGCATCTTCATCAGAGATTCTTCTCAAAGTCCTGTTAACTATTTCTGTAGGCTGTTGAATATTTGAGAGAAAATGTGTATTTAATCGAGCAAAAAAATAGCTAGCCGGCAGATAATATATTTATTTAAATAAAAGGCAAATGGAGTACAGAGATGTCTAAACTTTTGAAATGACTATTCTTTCATTACCATTTCTTATGCGTGTTAACACAAGAGATTGGCTATGAGCAGGTGGAGTTCCCCCCGCTTCTTTTTCTTTCGTTTTAGCATGAATTCTCAGATCAACTACTTATTCAGATGTGTACATAGATTGCCTAAAACATATATGAATATGTTCATATACATTAGACAAGAATCTAGTTTGGTCCTTGATATGTGATGTTATTACTTTAATTATCGTGACCTAACTTTATATTTTTTCTGTACCGGCCTGATTGCGAGCCGCTCCCACAAATTTTTGGTAAGGATCCGATTGAGAAAATTACATGCGGTGCGTGGTGGAAGTGGAGGCAGTAATCGAAAGGGTTTTTCTCTTTCAGATTATTTGAATGATATGGGGTTCATTTGGATTGCTTAACATAAACTTTTCTTTTAGTTTTTTCCTTCTTCAAAGTGATTGGGCATAGTTTTCTTGAGAAGGGGGTTAGCTTCATATGCTTTTTAGGTGAGAAAATTGCGCCGTTAGTCCCGAACTTATCATTCTATTCAATTTAGTACTAGACTTTTACTGGAAATTGCAATCGAGTTCTAGACCTTTCAATTGGTTCGATCAAGCCCTAGCATCTACTGAAATTGCAATTTAGTATTAAAATTCACGTTGAAAAGTTCGAGTCAGGGATGCCACCTGGACAGTTTTCAGGTGACGCGCATACAAGTTTAGGTACCTGCCCTGGACCGAAAGTGGATCGGATTCAACGGCCAACCGGAGTCCGGCGGTCGTTTTAAATTACGAGTAAAGTGGAAATCATTCTTTAACCTATCTTGCAAATTATCCAATACGAGAGCGTCCTTCCAAATTTTTTTTTTTTTTGGACATAACATCCTTCCAAATTCGAAGGGCGGAAACGGGAAGGGGGGCTCTCACACGTCGCACTCACTCACATCCCTCTCGGGCCCAATCAATTGGGCCGGGCCGGGCTCATGGCCAGAGGAGAACCGGACCCGATCTCCTCCGGCCCAGGCCCACGAGCCCAATCCCCGCGCGTCGCGGTTCCCCTCGCCAACGCGGCGCGTGGGTCTCCCAGCCGCTGCACTTCCCGGCTTTGCGTCAACTTAAACTATTTGCAGAAATTCCTCCACTGACATCTCTCTCTCTCTCTCTCTGGGAGCAGCAAGCCATGACCTTCATTCCTTCGTCGTTCTTCTCAGGTCAGTCCACTCTCTCTCTCTCTCTCTGTAGCGCGTATCCTTCGCTGCTTTAAGGATATTCATCATCAACTTGTTCTGAATGCTTTATTCGCGCGATTCTGATCTCCCTCGCGCCTCCTTTTCCCAAACGAAAATCCCTCGATTCGTGCCGTCTCGCGAAGCAATCGGGGGTCAGTTGTGAAGCCCAAGCAACGAATGATTTCGTCCGGATCCGCCCCCCCAATGGGTGTCGGGCGATCGGGGTCGGGAATTCGAAATTTAGACCGACGATGCTTTGCTTTCTCATAGCGGGCTCTTGGCTTTCGGCGGTGTGTTCCTGTGTTTCTTTTTTATTTTTTTTGGTCTGTGCTTTCGGATGGGTTGATGATGATGATGATGATGATGTTGATGTTGATGATGATGATGATGATCGCGTACACGGCGCGTTTGATGGGTGTTTGCTTTTTTTTTTTTTTAATGTAAATTCCGTCTCCGTCGTGGTATCGTTCTTGGAAATCTTCACTCGACCATATATCCACTTCAGCACCGCACTTGCACGCTAAAGCCAAAACCCTCTTCGTGCTCGTCGTTTTGCTGCTCAGGTTGTCGACTCATTTCTGGGTTTTGTTCCTTTTGGGGGGATTCATGTTGGGTTGTTTTCTGAATTGAGTTCTTGGATCGCATTGCTTATGTTTGCTCTCCGTTTGCCACGATTTGCTTCGTTTCACGTTTCCGTTGCTAAGCTCGGTTCTTCTTGTTTTGCTGAAGCAGTTGGATTGTTAGAGCTTCGGTACCGGATTGATGGCGGAAATCGTGGGGCCGCGGATATATAGCTGCTACAAGTGCCGTAATCATGTTTCGAGGCATGACGATATCATATCTAAGACTTTCCAGGTGAGGCCTCCGCAAATCTTTTCCAAGAAAAGGAAGTGCCGATTGTTTGGATTGCGTTATGTCAATGGAGGTTGCAGTAGGTTCTGCAATCTGTATGTTTATGTCGCTTTCGAATTATTAAATGGGAGTTTGGAAAGATGGAGGCCATAGAGTTGGTCCTTTCTCACCGGATGGCAATTTTGATTCAGTAGGGAGGATGGCTATCTGGTTGTAAGATTTCTGCTTTAGTTCTTCGTGATAAAATCAAAATCTTTAAAGCATTGAGACAATCATTGTGCGCTAATATATCATAATCGGTTGTGCATATGAGCGATGAGTTTCAAATTCATCGATAGATCCTTTGACGACTCTTTTTTTTCCTTCTTAAGAATTATAAATAGATTGTACTCAGGTAGTTCTGGCAGAATCATGATCAACTTTGTATTTGTTGAATTTCTGTGGCCTTGATTGGTTTGACTGAGATGAAAGCTTTCAGGATGATTTTGTTTCCGTAATCATGTCCCTAGGGAAGAAATGGCCGAGCTTTTCTGTTTTCTCATGCAATGAATATTGTTGTTGGGCGCAAAGAGGATAGGCATCTCCTAACTGGTCTTCACACTGTTGCTGATATCTTTTGTGCCGACTGCCATGAGTTGTTGGGATGGAAATACGAGAGAGCTTACGAAGCTTCGCAGAAGTACAAAGAAGGTAAATTCATATTCGAGAAAGCAAAGATTGCCAAGGAAAACTGGTAGCACTCCACGACGCTTATGAGCCACCTGCTTTCGACTATTTCCATCCTAATTTGATCCGTTGAATGTTGCTAATGTTTGTCCTGTACATAGATGCTCTCCCAATTGGAAATGTAATTGTTTCTCACTGTCGATTCTTTCCATATGCTGTGTAAATGTGGATGCCTCTCAAAATGATCGTCACTCTGTTTTTTGGTGAATCTCGTCGACTTTCTCTTGTATTTCTGGGAATTTCTATGGCATCAAAGGCTAGTGATTGCTACCTATATATATATATACTGTGTGGTCTCTGTCTTGAAGGGAGGTTTAAGTAAGTTGTCCGGCAAAATTTCAAAGTCTGACGATGAATTATGATTGGACATGGAATGTGGAACGTGCCTTATATCGGTCAAGATATGAATACTGGTAATCACTCCTCGAATGCTCTCGGCCGAGACACGGCTAATACGGTTCGGGTTGGGATGCCATAGATGGAGTGCTTGCTGCTTTAAACTCAATTGAGCACTTCTGTTTGTTCATTTCTCCTGCTCGCTGCAACTGCCTCTGTAGTTCTTGAAGACTGCATTTCATTCTGGCTTCTAGGGGCCGAAAGAGAATGGTTTGGCTAGAAGCCTTTCACAGGAAACAATGCTCCCGCTCTTCCTTGTTAATGTTCATCCCAAGTAATCGCCTGGTACTTTTTATAAGCAAAAGATGGAACTGTACATAAAAAGATTATGTACAAATTTACACTGAAATATTTGCATGTTTGGCAAAATTATCCACGGTCGCTCGAGCTTAAGGTCGCGGCATCTATGGCTGGCCATGATCCGCTTGAGCTCACGGTACCACGGCTGCTGGTTGCTCAAGTTCAATGCGTCCACAGTCATGATTTGCTCCTACTCTAGCTCGCAACATTTATGGCCGCATTCGCTCAAGCTCGCGGCGTGCATCATGGCTACTGAAGCCATGAGCTTGCGATACCCATGGGCACTAGTCGGATCACAGCGTCCGTGCTTGCGATCTGTTTCCACTCGAGCCTGTGGCACCCATGGCCTCTTGAGCCTGAGCTTGCAGGCTACATTGTCACTCGTCGCTTGAGCTTGCAACACCATGGCTGCTCAAGTGCAAGCTCGCGACCACGACCATCAGATCCAAGTTGGACAGTTGTGAGTGGTGCTATCGGCATCGGCGAGGTGGTCAAGGTTTTGGGGCGACGGCCGTGGTAGGGAAGGACGAAGGCCGGTGTAGCTAAACGATACATTTTATCAATCAAAAGGTTCACATCAGCAAAATTCGATCGGCAATAGAAAGAATATAACAAAAGGATTTAGTAATAGAACATTTTTAAAGAATAGAGAGTCGTTATCGAGTAACAAAAGAAACAAGGTAGAGGGATAGTTTTGAAAATCGAGGAATGATAGAGAATAATTGGTGCAATTTTACAAAACGGTTAATATCATGAAAAATTCCAAACTGATATATCCGTGACAAATTTATTTCAGATTAATTTTTTGATCACAAAAAACCTCAAATTGGTATGCATGTGACAAATTCACCCAAGCTAATTTTTTGACCATAAAAAACCCTAAACCGATACACTTGTGACAAATTTATCTTCAGTTAAATTGGATTAATACCGTAAAAAAATCACAAACTGATAAATCTGTAACAAACAGAGAGGTAAAATCCTAAATTGGTACATCCATTAATTTGATGGTAAAAGTTAACGGAAACTAACGGATAGTAAAATTGTCACAAGCGTATCAATTTTGGGTAAATTCGTTACAAGTGTACCAGTTTGAAGAGTTTTTTGTATATCAACCAACCTTTGCAAAAAGATAAAATACTTCGACTCATTATGTAAAATGTCATATGATCCATGAATTTTAACTCAATGTGCAATATGGTTATGAACTTTAAACAGAAAATTACAAGAAATCAAGGCCAATATGAAATTGCATTTATAATTGAAAAATTCCAATTTTCTTTTTTTTTTTTTTTACTTTTGCCAAGTCATATCCTCCTTAACGATTTTCATCATTTCCGGAAGTGATAATGACACAAGTAGTCCATGAACTTTGGCTCAATGTACAATTTGGTTCCTGAGTTTTTAATTTGTTCAATGTAATCCCTGAACTTTAGCCTAATTTTCAATGTGGCTCCTGACCTTTTAATTTGTTCAATGTAGTCCTTAAACTTTTGGTTCATGTTCAATATAGTCCCTGAACTTCAGAGACTATATTAAACATGTACCAAAAGTCCAGAAAACACATTAAATAAATTAAAAATTCAAGGACTACATTAAATATTAGACTAAAGTTCAGAGATTATATTGAATAAATTAAAAATTCATTGATCAAATTATACGTCGAATCAAAATTGAAAGACTGTTTGTGTCATTTTCCCCTACCGAAAATTTCCCTTTCCGGAAAGACTTTCGCAATCGCCTCTTGCACTGTCGAGGAAGCGACCGCTCGGATTGAGACTGAGAGAGCGCGATGTACCTGAAGAAACCTCTATGGAGCGACGCACTGAGGCAGAGCAACCCCAGCCCCAGCCCCGTCGCCGGCGACGGCGCCGACACCGACGCCCCCACTGAATCCGACCGGGACTCGCCGCTCGCGGTGGTGGAGGAGCTCGTCGGCTCGCTCACGAAGCAGCGGGTGTACCGGGAAGTCACCCTCGCCCTCCGGACCGGCCTCCGGGACGCCCGCGCCGAGTTCTCCTTCCTCCGCGTGCGCGGCCTCCGCGGCCTCCTCAAGTTCCTCCGATCCGTCTCCGAGTCCGATACCGCCATCGAGCTGTTCGCTCTCAGCCAGTCCGTGCGCGAGCTCCAAGGTCCTTGCTCCCTCGTCGCGCTTTCTGATTGATTGCTGAGTTTGGATTTTGGGACGCTTTTTTGTGTTTGTTGGAAAGGAGAAGAGTCGAATGATGAGACGATTTGGAATGTTCTTTGGTTAACCGAGGCGACAGTGTCAATCATTCGAAATCTAAGGGCCAGTTCGTTCCCGAGCTTCGACGTTTCCCTCTCAATTTTTGGTGCGTGTGTGTGTGAAGACGGATTTAGCATGTAGGAGTTGGTTGCAATGATCGGAGGCTTAAAATTTTGCTTCTTGGCTCGAAAAAGGACGGAGTAGTTAGTGGATTTTGATTGTTCTCGTTTGATCGAGATGGCAGAGGAGCTAGTATTCCAAATTTCATTCGTTTGTTATTCTGGTTTACGTGCTTGATTTGATGTTTGAGCTGAACTAGGAGTTGGTAGATGAGTGTTTAGGACACGTTGTTCGGTGCCTGATCAAATTGTATGCTTGAAGAAATCTTGAATTGGGAAAATATAAATAGACAGATTGACGATACCTGACCTGTTGGAGATTTTCGATGGCCATGAAAGATAAGGCACATTATGGATCTGCTATACTATTTAGCGAAGCGGGCCAATCATGTTTCAGTAAAATGAGCACATGTTCTGCAGTTGAAAGTAGTTTGTTGCGAGAGCTATAGATGAACAGTGAGTCTCTTCATGTGACTTGTTTAGTTTGGTTTTACTCATGTTTGTCTGTTTGAAACCTGCAGTGATTCCAGTCCTGTTTCAACATTCATTAAAAGATGCAGAGGAAGGCAATGTGGCGAGTTTGGATCATATTTTCGATGTTGAGCCTCTGAAGATAACTAGCCCGTCGACAGATACTGAAGTTGCGCTGGCACTTCGAGTTTTAGAAGGTTGCTGTCTTCTTCACAGCGAGAGCACCATCTTGGCGCATCAGCACAAGGCTATTCCTGTACGTATAGGCCCAATACAAATGCGTTATTGATAAACATAGATTTGTGCCAGACTCTTGGCATCAATCTTTAAGACAATAATCGTATGATTTCGATATGGTACAATTACATGTTGCTTAATATGACAACTTGTTGCTTGAAATGTGAATGATTCTTGCTTTGAGGATGAGGAACTGGAAGGGTTAGAGTATGTGGGAGGTTTCATTGCACTTTAGTTTGATCAGCAGCTGTAAAGTATAAGGCATCGAGTAAAGTGAAATGATTTTTTTTTTAATCAGAAAGGTGAAATGATTATTTCCTATCAAATTATGGCTTCTGTAAAGATATTTGCCATCAAATGATGGCTTCTGTTAAGATCTTTGGATCCGTTATTTGTTTACCTCCACGTTCCAAATTATATATCTCATTCCATTTTTGAGCGGAATGAATGAACTAGTTTCTTCTGAGTTTGAGAGCCTACTGTTTACTGATAAATCTGAGTCTGTGTATCTTAACTGTTGGATTAAGATCCATTTGGTAATGGACAGGTCATGATGAACATACTTTCCACTCGGGGAGTGCTGGAGCAAGGTGCTTGCTTGGATGCTCTGATTTCTATCATGTTAGATTCGTCAGCCAATCAGCTGGTATTATCTCTGCTTTCTTACTTCAATACGGACAAAAGCCAAGTTACTTGATCAGATTAATAATGTTGAAGTCATCAACCTATGCAGGTTTTGTCTGTACCGTGCGTACAGTGTTTATAACATACTGTGTGATTGGTTCAGTTTGTTGTAGTTGCATGGCATTATATGATGTTCAATTTATGATCTGAAATCTTACAAGATAGGTTTTTTCAATAGACGGGCACTTGTGATTCTTAAATTGCTGATGTAGCTAAGGAACGGCTGGGTCGCGTATAACTACAATCTTGTCTAACGGTTGCAAGCATTTGTCAGAGGCTGCCTCCCCCCATTTCCGGGCGCCATTCCTCTGTTGCAAGCATTTTGTGTCATGCTTTTGTAGTTGAGGCTGACGTAAAAAATACAGAGGCTCAAAGAGATCGAGCCATCTGGGATTCGTGGAAGACATGTCATTGAAGAATTTGCATCTTTTGCTACAGGACTTTGAGTCATGCCATGGAATTGAGGAAGTTGCCGAGCTCATAAGGGACAAACAAATCGACGAGAACCTCAGGCAGCTCTTAACCCAAATCAAAGCCTTTTTTCTGACAATTCTTGCTATCATGTGAAGAAGTTCATTAAAAATGGAATTTTTGCTCTCTGATCAGGTTGAAGTGTGGGGAATTCTTGCTGCTGCTCATTGGGCATGTAAACGGGAGGGACAAGTCCCCAATGGCAACTGTTCACGAAGATATAAGGCAGCTTCTGGGGGAGAAATCTGCATCCTTGATATGGGCAGCTAGTCAATTTGGCTCAACTCTTGATCCGGAACAGAGATTGACAGCTCTGCACATTCAAGCTCGTCGGGTTCTTGAATCAATCGGCATGTACTGAGCCATGTTCCTTGGGGGTACAAAAATCAGCCCCCTTTTTGCACACTTGTTACTAGAAAGATGCTAGTTACCGATATGAACCTTTTTGACTATAAGTAATTTCCATACAGATTGACATGGTGCGGTTGCTCGTCATGAGACTTGACAATCATAGAGAAATTCCAAAACCCTTTTTCATGTGTACTGATAAAGTATCAAGAGCATCATATATCTCACATGTTCTATCATGAGACATGTCACAGGCAAGAAAAACATGAACTTGGTCTTTGTCCTCTATCCAACTATAGCCTGGTCTCTTGTGCATTCCCCGATCCTTCATCATCCTTCTCGTTCTCGCCAGATCGGACCATCTGCCTGCATGAGCATATAAATTTGCTAACAAGGTGTAGTTACCAGCATTATCTGGTTCCAACTCTATAAGCTTCTGGGCCGCAATCTCTCCTACATCCACATTACAGCAGATAACACAGCCACCGAGCAATGCACTCCACACCACTGCATCCGGTTCCACCGGCATCTTCACTATAAGTTCATATGCTTCGGAGAGCTGCGCAGCACGGCTTAGTAGATCAACCATACAAGTGTAATGCTTGAGCGTGGGCTTCACATTGTAGCGCGCCATCAAGTCAAAGAAATGGCAACCAGTTTCAACTGTTCCAGCATGGACACAACATGAGAGAACAGATAAGAAAGTTACATGATCCGGTTTGCATCCCTCCACTAGTATTCTACGGAACAGAGAAATTCCCTCTTCTCCAAGACCATGCGTTGCATATGCGGTCAGCATGGCGTTGTGGGACACCAAGTTAGGATTTGCAATTTTGTCATAAGCCCGCATTGCATGCACGAAGCTGCCGGATTTAGCGTACATGTCGACTAGGGCAGCTCCAATATAGACATCAGATTCATATTCACTCCTGATTGAGTAGGCATGGCACTGCTTGCCTCGGTCCATTGTTCCCAATCTAGAGGATGCTGTTAGGATCATCGCAATTGTGTAGGCATCAGGCCTCAAACTTGAACTCTGCATATCAGAGAACAAGATCACAGCCGAATCGTGATGGCCATTCTCCACATAACCCGCAAGGATACTGTTCCAGGTATAGATGTTTGGCTCGAAATCATCCTGCTTCATCCTTTCAAGAAGTCTTTGAATATTTTCTATCTCATCGCAGCGGGAATAGCCTGATATTAGAGCATTCCATGTTGTCGTGTCCCGTTCAGCCACTTGATCGAATGCCAACTGCGCTGCTATTATGTCATGGCACTTGCTGTACATCTCCACCAAGGCCCCACCTACGAAGGGACTGGAATGCAAGCCCAGAACAATCGCATGAGAATGTATCTCCTTTCCTTGCCTCAAAGAAGCCATATTAGCACAAGCAGTTACAACACTTCCCAAAGTGAATGAATCAGGTTGAACCCCTTCTTCGGATAGCATACAGAGGTACAGTTCCCAAGCTGGACGAAACAGGGAGTTGTCTACATAACCTGAAATGAGTGAATTCCATGAGATAGTACTCTTCTTGACACCTTGCTGTTCCATTCTGTTAAACAAGGCCCTGGCTTTCGATATCTCACCGTTCTCCAAATACGCAACCATCATGGTGTTGTAAGCAACTTCATTTTGAACAGAAAAATATTCAAACATGTTTTCGGCACTTCTCACGTCCCTACATCTTCTGTACACATCTACTAAGCCATTCACAACATAAGAGTTAGACATGAACTTGTGTCTTGTTATGTAGCCGTGAATTTCTCTCCCGAGCTTTAGCTCTTGTAGTCTGGCACAGGATGGAAGAACACTGGCCAGAGTCCGTGCGTTTGGTTCAAACCCTTCTATAATCATTCTTGCTAGTAGGTCAATGGCTTCCTCATCATAACCATTCTGTGCGAATCCTCCGATGACGGCACTCCATGAAACAAGATTCGGCACCAAACTGTCCAAACGAAGCATCTTCTCCAAATACTCTAACGCCTCGTAGACCATGCCATTGGCAATACAAGCTGTAATAACAGAATTCCACGAGACGCGATCCCTCTGAGGCATACTCTCCAAAACTCTCTTCGCGTCTTCTAAGCTTCCGCACTTGCCGTACATATCTATAAGAGCATTGCACACGTAAATATTGGACAGATGATGGTACTTAATCACCATCCCGTGCATTTGCCTGCCTAATTCTACCGCGTCAAGGCCGCTGCACATCTTCATCGCAATCGGGAACAAGAAAAACTCCAGCTCAATGTCCTCGAGTTGCAGTTCCCGAAATAACAAGAGACCCTCCTCGGAAAACCCATGATCCAAACAAGCGCCTATAATGCCTGCCCAAGAGTACAAGTTCCTCTGAGGCATTCCATCGAACACCCGGAACGCATCGTCCAAGCGACCACACTTGCCATACATTTGGAGCAACTTGGTCTCCACAAACTCGTGCCCGCGAAACCCACATTTGAGGGCGTGCCCGTGCACTTGCCTCCCGAGATTCGGGCACCCGCAAGGTTCGAGAATCGCCGCGTAGGCGTAGGAATCGACGGGTCCGTCGAGGAGAGTCAAGTGGGTTCGTTGCGAGAGCTGAGCGGCATGCGTAGGTCCGCGCGCTCGTCGAGCCCTCGGAAAGGGAATGGCGGTTGCCTTACGAGGACCAGCGCCGTCGCCGGAGCCACGGCCGAGCGACGGCGGCTTCGTCGGGGAGACGGTGACCGGGAGCGGCTCCAACGTATGCGCGGCCATGTCGGGCCGTAGCTGCGACGACGGAGGGGGATTATATGAAAGTAGCCCTGTTTGGTTACGCGAACGTGATTAAACCCGCCACAGCCTGATTTTTTTCAGCAAATTCACGCGTTGAGTCCCTCTACTTTCAGTTTCTCTTCAATTTAGTCCCTATGCTTTCAATGATGACCGATAAGGTCCCCGCAGTTCATAGTTTAAGACAGTTTTAAGGGAAATCTGGTCGATTTCTGGCGAGAAATGTCGACAAAAGTTGCACAGCTGGCTGTTGATTTTTTTTCTACGTGTCGCTCGGAGAAGTCAAAACCGTAATGATTACCATGGGTTGTTAGTCTACATTATCTGACAATTTAGTCGGATGCGTTCTTGATTTGTCAAGGTGATGTAGCGTACACTATGATTATCATGTGTTTCATGACAAATGCGTCGCAAATTTTGAAACATGTAAACAGATGCAAAGTCTCGAAATTTTCAAATAATATTTAAAAGTATCAAAAGAAGTCTTAAACTTAATATATTTGTACTAATTTAGCTCTAAATCTTTTAATTGAATTAATTTAGTCATAAACCTTTTTACATTGATATGAATCGAATCCATCTGGCCAATTTAGGCGGAAAATTGTTAATGTGGACACCAACCATGTTACATGACATAGTTAGTGCTGACGTAGAAATATGTATATTTTTTAATTTAAAATATTTTCAAATATTTTTATTGTTTTTTTCTCTACGAGAGCAAATCCTAGATGGCGAGGGGCCCCTAAATTAAAAAGAAGGAAAAGAGAAGAAAAAATTCAGCTCCAATCGTGTCGTGTAAGGTGGCCAACATTCACATTTCCAATTTCCAGCCTAAATTGGCCGAATGGATCCGATTTGTACTGATGTAAAAATGTTTAAAACTCAATTAGTATGAAAAAAAAAATTTATGATCGAATTGATATCAATGCAATATGTTCATAACTTTTTTGGTACTTTCCTTATTTATACAATTAGCATAATTAAGAATTATGTCAATTCCATCCTATTTGAATCGCTACACATGTTGTTCCAAGGATTCTAATAAACATTGCGTCATCATTTCTCAGTAGCCAAAAGTGAAGAGCTAATGGAAGTATGTTATTGCGCTTTTCGGATACGTTTTATGACTTAATTAGACTATTTAAAAGTCGTAAGACCTGACCGCAGTTCGACGACTGGAACCTTATGGGCGGTCACCTTCAAAGGTATTTTTCATTTCTGACCTTTCGAACATCTTCTCCATATTCGAAGCAAAGAATCTAAAATCGAAAGGGGGTAGGAATGCTGCCAAGAAGTCAAGAACTGAAGATGACATTTTGCATATACCTTGATACCCAATAATCCCGTCCTCATACGATGAATCTCTTAAGCTTTTGTGAAAACCAGCTGTCAATAGAAGCTTATGTCTCTCCTCTACCCTTTATGTGCTTCTCCCAAAATCAAGCTATCACATTATAGGCAGCAATCTTATGAATCAGATCTCTTTTGAACTCTAACGAGAACCCTCGATGCCGGAGTCCACTAAGCGCGACGATCTGGATGAACAGAAGCGAGTGCTTCGGATCGACGAGACCACCGATCTTCGAAGGACGACGACATTAATGCGATCGGGGGACAACAGCTCGCGACAAGAGTTTTAGTGGGTCATTTTTATCATATGCCATTATCACCGAACGTACAAGGGCCAAGTGATGTTTTGGAGCCCTGCCCATTGCATTGACAAATCTAGACGAACAAAGAGAAAGGTTCAAGGGGGGAGCTTAGGGGAGATGGATGGCCCCAAGTTTGGCAAGAAAGTGACCCTTTTTTCATGGAAATAGTGGTGGTGGTGGTGGTGGTGGTGGCGGTGGCGCCCAATTACATTGACCACTGTCCTCATATCATAATACCAATAATGATGATGAATCATGAAGAGTGCTCTCCCCTACACGGCTCAAGCACAAACAGCAGCCAACAACGTGCGTCGCCAACCTCGGCCGACCGAACCCGGCATTTATCGGACTCTCTCTCTCTCTCTCTCTTGCGATCGGTCCCGATGCTCATCCAATCTTCAAAAGGGTCCCCTCCATTCCGTCTCAACCGTGTTCGCAGCTACTACAGTCTGGCTATCAAGCATCGAACACGAATGCACGTTCGGATGGACGAACGAACGGAACGAACGGAGCTGTGTCATGGGTGTTGAAGGTCGACATCGCGTAGATCTTTTGCTGAGAGGATGAGAGATGAATGTTGCCCTCAGGGCTGCGCTTACCGAGGGGAATGTTTTGGCGGGGCCCCTGCTCATGTTAGAGAGAGAGAGAGAGAGAAGAGGGGTCGTGAAATCTCGCAGCTCCTTTTGTCGTCAAATGAACAAAAGCAGCTCGGAATATTTCCATCGGGCTTCGCAATGAGTAATGATGTTTCATGGGAATGGATCGCATTGCCATCAACATGTAATCCCAACCACGTTGGGACTGAGCGACTGCAACTTGGAATGGTGGGGAGATGGATGAATCAGTAAAAATTCTCCGAGGGAAGATTAAGTATCAGCACAAAATCAAAATTTACTGACATTACCATAAAAAGACGCGACGGGTTGTTACATAGAAGTGGATATTACTCGCTCGTGTAAAAAATAGCTACCGCGTTATTTGTCCAAAACAAGATTTTCTTATCGAGTGTCTAACACATGTGCGATTAACGTACCAAAAGCTACAAACTTTTTTGCAGATGGCTGGATAAACAGTGTAGGGGCACTTTATAGCAAGGTGTTCCTTATTGTTTGATCTCTCTTTATTTGTTCTACTGATGACAGAGTAATCTAATCGTCAAAAGGAGCCTGCATCATGATCATCATCATGACTTCAAAGTGCCATGTGAAGCAAAAGTGGATGGGTCGTACCCACCCTAGCTGGTCCTTTCCCTTCTTTCTGGTAATTAATCTTTTCTTCCAGATCAGATCCCAACTTTGCTCCACGAAGCTGCTTTCATGGAGGCGAAAAAAGAAGAGAATCTCTCAAAGACCCAGATGTTGCTGATAAGACCTCTCCTTCTCTGACTCATCTTCAAAGGAAAAGGAAAAAGAAGAGAGAGAGAGAGATAGAGATAGAGAGAGAGGATGGTCAGCCATCATTCCAACTCATTCATGCTCAGGAGCTAAAAAAAGAAACACAAAAAGTGAACATACTCGCACAGATAATTACCAATCGACCATTCAGACATCTTGAAACTATACAAACTGAGTAACAACTATTTGACTTCGCTTAAGCTAATCTCTAATTCTCTATTCCATGCTTGAGAACACATAATACAGTATTCCAAGACTAGCTTCTGAAGCCAACCCAAAGTGAGCTTCAAAGACGAGGGAAAGAGAAAATAATAGGCAAAAAAAAGGAAGGAAGGAAAGGGTGAAAGCCCCATGTACCCTGATTGTTGTTAGTTCCCATCAAACTCTCCAACCCAACCAAGTTGATCCGATCCCACGAGAAGAAATAAAAAGGTTAAAGTAAAAAATCAAACCCTTGAAGTGTGTGATGGTGATCGAATACTAATCTTCTCAATCAATCACCACGATCCTCCAGTGCCCAGCACTCCATTCCAATACCCATTTGAATGATCTCCTTGTCCTCTACTTTGAAGACCAAACTGACCATCAACGCCAGTAGTTGCAGTCACTTGATGCTTCAAACCATCCTCCACAGGGAAAAAGAGCTTTGCACCATCATTACTGTTATCACCATTGCCACTCTCTTGCAAACCATGATGGTGCCCAAGAAAGCCACCACTCTCCAACCCATCTCCAGAAAAACTGCCAAGTGAGGCTGTCGCGGGTTTGAGTCCAAGAAGATGATGGAAATTCAAGCCACCGACTGCATAAAAATTGGAGGTTGAGTCAGATACTACCGGAATGGGCGGCATGAAGGAGCTTAAGCTCAATCCCATTGAAGAGGAGGCAATAATTCCACTGCTACTCTTGAGATTGTGTTGATCAGTAGCAGTAGTATCGGGTGGGTATGTTAAGTTTAGGTCTTGTTGGGCTTCATGAGTCCTAGGGTTTTGAGGAAGGCTTGACGGGCCCACCACCAGATCAGCAAGCTTGATGATCTTTGATGATGGCGAAGAAGAAGACGACGAAGAGGGTCTCTTGTTCTTCCTGGAGCCACCGCCCACAGGGACATTCCTGAGGGACCCACCCTCAGTCCAGTACCTCCTACAGGCCTTACAGAAGTATCTAGGCTGAGAGAGGCTGTAGTTGTTGTAGTAGCAGAACTTGGTGTTGTTTGAACTGCACCTCGGGCAGTTCAGGGCTTGATCCTTTTGTGGCCTGCTTATTGTTGTGGTTCCACATGGAGTCTTGATCTCTTGCAAGCTCACAGACGCAGGCCTTGTTGATGATGCTATTTCCATTGGTGGGTTATTACTAATCACCCCAATGAATCCCTGAAATTCAAAGAACCATAGGAAGGAAGGAAGGCATGAAGAAAACGGAATAAAGAGAGAGAGACAAGGGGAACAAGAAAGGAAACAAACAAAGACAGAGAAAACCAAAGCAAAGAAGGTGCTTGGAAGGCTTTTGGATGAGAGATTATGTGAGAAGAGAGCGATACAAACAAATCATCACAACTTTTCAGAAGGTAGACAGCAGAAGAAGAAGAAGAAGAAGAAGAAAAAGGTATGCAGTACTTTCAAGGACTCGAGAAAGACCTCCAAAACGACAGCAACATAAAATTCAAGTGTATTTAGTGGAGGGTTTTCGCTTGCTGAACATCATCTCACAGGGGAAAAGGGTACTTTTCTTTTCTTCCCTCCCCTTTCTTTTCCTTTTTGATTTGAAGTCGACGGGGAAGGAACAAAGCAATCCAACAAAGGAGAGGAGAAAAGTTCATATCCACAAGGCCCCCAACTACCAATTTGAGCAGAGCAAAATTTTCAGCCGAAAATGATTGTATTCGGGGGGAGGGAGCTGAGGAGAGTACCTGTGCAGTCCACTGAGATGGGGGTGCGGTGCTGTCCATGGCTTAAGAGGAATCTGAAAAGGTGAAGTGAAGACTGGGAAAAAGAGGAGGGGAGAAAAGGGGCTCTTAATGGAGTGTTTGATAAGGAAATCGCCAACTTTCAAGCCTGCTGCTGGTCTTAAAGCGAAAAGTTGGAAACGCACACACACACCAAAAAGAGAAAACACAAAAACAAAAAAAACAGGGAGAGGAAGAGAGAGAAAGCATGTGATTCCATGCGTTATAGCCGACTCTGTGTGAAGAAGGGAGAGTGTGTGAAGATGAACACACATGTAAGAGAGAGAGAGAGAGAGAGAGAGAGAGAGCAGGGGTAATTTGGTAGTTCATGCGGGGGGATTAAACGTTGCATTGTTACATCATGGGACAAGGAACTTGTCGCACGCGGATCGATGCGACGAGATTAGTGGTGGATGGTCAAATTTTATTCTTCGTAGGATGTTTGGTCTCTCGGTGCGTCTCCACTACTGTTCTCTCCCTTACTAAAGGTCGCTTTCCTCCTTACCAGCAACATTTCACGGATAGAGAAGATGAGAAGAACAGCTCTTTCTAGCACCGAGACTCCCTCTGCTTCGCGAAAAAAACGAATGATCTATTATACAGTTTACAAATATAAAAAAAAATGGACGGAAAATGCTTCTATCATTCGAAAAAATATTTAGATATAAATCATTATACTTTTTCATTAGCTAATTATTTCGAACGATATAAGCGACTGCGTTTTGATAAAAAAATTTCGAATTATTTATTTTTACGAAATAAACGGAGCTTTAATATTGATATTCGAATTGTATGCATGGATGCATGTAAGTTATACCAAAATCTATATACATGATGGGATGTAATTAGACTTTTGAATAATCAGGTCGTAAAGCTCCGTCGCATCACTTCATAAACAATTTATTTGACGGTGCGATAACACGCTCGCTCGGAATACCGATTTATCCGATCATCTCACACTATCGATATGACTATTATCATTTTCATATATTCTCCGGAATCCAATGACGTGATGAACTCATATTGAATGTCCAAACAAGTACGTCCGCTTACACTTCGTTTGTTTCGCGAAAATTTGACGATTTGCAATATATATATATTTTTTTAAAAAAATGATCCCCTAAATCCTATAACGGGTTTTCACTTAAATGTACCGTCGGTCCCTTTTACGAATTATTAGGTGAGCGATGCTTTGATGTTTGGAGGTAGGATGTTGCATATTCATTTAGGAATAAGTAAACTAGAAGTCCTAAAATTTATTACGAAAGCGCAATTGAATTTTAAAACTTTCAAAAAGCGTAATCAAGTCCTTATATTAATTCCGTCCAATTAGGCTAACAAAAAATATTGACGTGGCTTTTTTTTTATTAATACGTAGTGACAATGTGGCCTTTTTATAAAAGAAAATTGAAGAAAAGAGTCGACGTGGATATGCTTCTTTTTTGGTCCACTTTTGAAGTACAGTGAAATTCGGAAAAATTGAAGGGAAAAAATCACAAACTATATCTGCTGTGACACATTTATCTTAAACTTTATTTTGTGACATAAAAAAATCATAAACTATGTCAGCTGTGACACATTTACCTTAAAAATTTTCTTGTGATCTAAAAAATTCCAAACTTGTACCTATGTGGCACATTTATCCTTTATCATTAGATGATTTTTCAATCAAAATAACATCGTTCTTGTGCCACCTGAGCGCCATATCAACACCATTTGCTTCTTGCGTCCATGTAGGTATATTTTTAAACGTTCTCACTGACAAAACTTTGACGGAAGGTGAATGTTTCACACGGGTTTAAGTTTGGGATTTTTCGTGTCACGGAATAAAATTTAGGGTAAATGTATCACAATGGACATAATTTAGGATTTTTGGTGGCTTTTGCTCAAAATTTAAACAAGCCTAAAATTGAAATAAGAAAAAAAGAGACTAGGGCCTATAGGCTCTCGCCTAGATCCAGGCAAGCGCCGTCGGTCCTCTCCGGATGTGGGCGAGGATCCCAGCGATCTCTCTCTTCTTCGTCCATCACTTGCCAACGGACCAAGATAACTCGGCACCACACCTGATGGCCCAAACCTGCCACTTGACCATCACCCGCGAGATACGGGTGACCCTTGTGTCGACGAGAACTAGGCATGACCGAGAAGAAAGCCGAACCTTGTGTAGAGTTCCGCCAACATCCGCAATTCACTTCAACATACTTGGTTTCCCTCTTCGGCAACGTCTTCCGATCAAACTGGACGGTGGGACCTTCGTCCTGGGAGGACCGGCAGCTCTTGCCCAGATCTAGCAAGGGTCGCCAACCTTTTCGCCAATGGCAGCGGTGTTGCCCACCAGACAAGGCCGCAAGGGAGGCCTGCAGCCCTTGCCACTTTTTATATTTTTAGTTTGTGTACTTTTAGGCTTTCTTTAATTTTCTGAAATATCGCTATACAACAAAGTGGATTAAAAAAAAAAGAAGAAGAATATCCACGTCAGCAGCTCTTTTCTTCAAATTTTTTTAAAAAATACCACATTAGCGCCGTGAATCATTAGAAAAAGCCGCGCTGACATTTCCCATTAGCCTAATTGGATGGAGTTTACATAATGACTTGATTGTACTAATTTGATAAGTTTCAGGACTTGCTTACACTTTCGTGACAAATTTTACGACTTTCGGCACATTTATCCAGTTCATTTTCATGTGGATTTGTCTGGATCGGAAGATACTAGAGCCACCTTTCGAATATCAAATCAAATTAAAACTTTCCAAACTTGATGGTCATATATACTAGGATAAGAGGATTCAGAAAACAACATTATCGTGGCAGAACCCAAAAGAGATATCACGGGGAATCAAAGTCGAAATCCAGACAAGGCGTAAAAAGTCCCCGAGGCATTATTCCTCGGTCAACCATTTGAATTATTGCACGTCCTACTGTGTCAACAGTAGAAGCCAGCAGCAGTCCACCGACTAACACGTCAAAGCTAGCGAAAGAGAAAATTGGCGCGTGTAATATTCCAAGTTCACAGCAAAATTTACAGCCGGTAACGGTGAAAACCATCCGTCTTTTTTTAAACGAAATAAAAGGGCGGAAAGGGTCAATCGGCGTACCAATTCTCCTTTCGTCGCTCGATGCTGTAAATCTAGCAACGTAAAGATGTCGGCACGTGAGCCGGCACATTTGTTACCATGTCGGGCTACCTTATCAGCTGAAATAATTAGTTTTCGCGGGGTTTAATTACGGTGGAGGGTCGTGGCCAACGTTTTTTAAAAATCGTATAATTAGTTTGATTTACGTTAGATAAACATGGTCCAAAGGTGCATCTTCTATTTTGTCCAAACAGAGACGGAAGTAACATTAAAGTATCGGGGAAACAGTGGCATCATTATCGATACTGACCCGCTGCCACAGGTACCAACATCACCACGACACAAGAAAAACAAAACAAAACAAAAACAATTTAGACTCCAATTTGTTTCGCGAAAACGAATTGTTTAAAATTTGTTTAGTTTTAATAATATTCGCTTGCATCGCTTATACGAACGAGAAATATTTTTATTGTTCACGAAAATATTTAGATACAAAGAGAATTTACCGCGAAATGCGACATTAGGGTTAGTCAATATGGATGGACCCACCCGCTAAGGAGCATCATTACGAAGGGCCCAGAGGAATTTCAAATCTTTCAAATTCAATCCCTTGCTAATTCCCACCATTTGCGCAGGTTCAGCTCTCAACATCACTTTTTTTTTTAATTTTATTTTACGTTTTGAATTCCAAATTACTAAAAATGATTTTTTCATTCAATTTTTTTGTACGTGTGGTGAGTGAAAAAATTAATCTTTGTCAGCAATGAAATTGGCAAAATGTGATTTATGCTCCAAAAATGATATTCGTTTTCCAAACTACTTCGTTTGCATTCAATTGTTTTCCTTGTAAATGCTTCCCAACTTTTTTCTTTTGCTGATTCATTTTAACGAAAATTAAAACGCGAAATTGAAAAAACCCGGCCTATTTTTTTCTTACTTAAGGAGGACGAACACTATTCCTCATCACCTTACCAAAAAAAAAAAAACACTATTCCTCATCCGAGCTATCGATTCCTACTTTCATTTTCTCGAGATCGCCAAACTTTACGCGGCTCGATCCGGACGCGAATCATCTATCTATCGTATACCATGTTTCTATCGGTGTCTTACGAAATTTCAAACACTGATTTATGGAAATGAGATTTTAATCAAAAAGGAAAAAAAGAGAGCAAAAGATTTACAAACGACAACGACTTGATCTAATAATGTTTACATGCTCCGCTCCCGATTAGGCCGATAAAATTGATTTGACTTGAGCATACGTCCGAGGAGAGATGACTCCGTACCGTTAATGAGTTAGCTACCAATGCATAATTTGCGGCGATTAACACGTTACGCGAATCGTAACTCGTGCTAGCATCGATAAATCAAAATCACAATTAAGATGCCAAATCATTAAATCTCTACCGATGTATGATTTGTGCTATATATGCGTATCGTGTCGCACCGTACCCCGAGATAGGAAGGCCCTTGAGTTGGCCCGAATGAAAGCAATCGATTTTGGCCGCTAGACGCCTCGATATCACTCGAGTGTTTTTTTCATTTGGGTGCTGTCCAATCACCATAGGCATCGAACTCAGTGCCTTGACAACCGACTCGAGAACGGCAAGTGATAATAATAATAATCCACGATGAAACAAGGGACACAAGCGTCGGGTCATTATCCGCGCGACGTCACGTGAGGCTCCCCGCCTTCCTCAAGCAAGCCCAGCAAAATCTGCGCTATCGTTTTCAAAGATTCCGGAGGAAATTTCCCCCGGGGCAGTGCTGCAAAAGCCCGGTTGCCGTTTTCAAAGACCGCGAGGGAAAAAACTTCGCGAAGTGAAGAGCACGGCTTTGAATCTTATCGTCACGGCGGAACCCGCTTTAGTCGCGGTCCTCGTCCCGGAACCATCGCCCCGGGTCACTATGTTCTCCTCCTGTCTGCCCGTCGAGCCAGCTGCGCTTGTCTGATGGCGATAGCGATGCGAGATGGGCATTTACATTGCATGTGAGCGCGCGCATAAACTAATCGGCAAGAGCGAATCGGATGCCGCGAAGCATCAATCAAGCCGACAATAGTTGACAAACGCGGACCGATTGGCTACTTTTGCATACTGATTGACGAAGCTTCTGAAGATCTTCTCTGTTTCGTGGATTCCTACAAACATGCGTAAATGCATTTTGCACGCCCGAACAAAACTCAGACAAGTGTACAGATCATATTTCTCCAGAAGGAGGGTAGAAGGCATTAAACATATGCAGCACGTCATTCTAACCGCTAGGTTTTCAAAGAGTCGGACAATTTCTCGTGCTAGTACGTCGCGCTACCGAATTTAGAATCTGAATTGGTTAGTCGGCCGATCCCTAAAATATTTGAATGACCCCGAGGAGATGCAGGAGCAGGACATCCGAGCTCTTGGTTCACAGTCCAAATTTGCCCATATTTTATATGACTGGGTGGATCAAATCACTCTCTGATTATCAAAAGGAGGTACTATGACATTCCAGGTGAATGTAATGACGCTATCAAATTGCAGCCCCTTCCACATAGTGCACTTAGAAACAAAGGGCCGGCAATGAGTCCCGATCATTTAAAACTACAGGCGGTCGTACATTCGACCCCATGACTACAAACTTGTTTGGGATTTTTATTGAAGAGTTCCCCTATGGCAGTTGTTAAACAATCAAATATGGAAATTTTTCGACTGCGCTTACTAGTCTCGTGGTATGTGGCTCTTGAAATTGAAAATTTCCTTATTGAACATGCCTAACTACAGTTCCTGGGACACTCGCTAAGGTGTCCCATATATTAACACAGTGATTGTGCTGCCACGGTGTTGAATGAAGCTATTGTTCTACGGATTTGATCTAAGGAGAAAGCATAAAACTTGCCAAATACGTGATAAGCTTAGCCGAACAACGAGCAGCCACGATTCGATACCGGCTGAACCATATGCCGTTAGCAGACAGCGGAAATAACTAAGCTGATTCACGGGACCTTATCCTCACATAAGGTCGTGACTCACTTGGCCTGGATCTAGAAAGAAGGCTGGTCATGGATCTGAAGGTGAAAGAGAGGAATCAGGCAACTATTTCAACCATGAATTTTGTCTGGTTCCTTGAAATTTGCCCACACACATTTTCTGGAGGCCAATCGACGAGATCGGATATTGGGTTAGCAAGTGCAGCCTAAATTCAATGGACCGTAAGAAGCAGCTACGGGCTACCCTTGTGTATCATACATAACATGCAGGGAGGCAGAGGGTAGGATATACCTTCGTCACTGACTCAAGACACTGTATACTCGGTCTCTACAATGATCCGAATGCACGGTAAATAAAACTAAGGATATAGAT
The DNA here is from genome assembly GCA_031216235.1 of Syzygium jambos. Classification (NCBI taxonomy): domain Eukaryota; kingdom Viridiplantae; phylum Streptophyta; class Magnoliopsida; order Myrtales; family Myrtaceae; genus Syzygium; species Syzygium jambos. Next base: position 3,774,524 of record CM062230.1, on the reverse strand, counting down.
GTAAGCTGAAACCACCACCGCGATATGCAAGCACACCTTCTAATATCAGCTCCGAAGGCCATAACGAAAATGCCCGTTTTTTGTCCATCTGCTCTCTTGCCTTCTCTGCTATGACTTCCGATTCGAATTCATCGACTGCTTCATGACTAACAGCGCTTTTCATGTATCTTGTATCGTACCAAAGTGACACTACCCCTCCCGATTCGCCCATCCTAATTCAGGTACGAGCTACCCTTGTGTATCATACATAACATGCACGGAGGGAGAGGGTAGGATATACCTCCATTATTAACTCAAAACACTGTATACTAGGTCTCTACAATGATCCGAATGCACGGTAAACAAAACTAAGGATACGGATGCAAGCTGAAACCACCACCGCGTTACGCAAGCACACCTTCTAACATCAGCTCTGAAGGCTATAAAGAAAATGCCCGTTTTTTGTCCATCTTCTCTCTTGCCATCTCTGCTATGAATCCCGACTCGAATTCATCGACTGCTTCATTAGTAAACAGCTCTTTTATGCTTCTTGCATCGTACCAAAGCGACACTACCCCCTCCCGATTCGCCCATCCTAACCCGGTTTTCCTTCTAAAGTCCGAAGAAAAACCACATCATGCGATCGAAATAAACATCACTCGGGACCCTGAAACTCGAATCGAACGCATGGAAAACCACGAAAAGGACTATGATCCAGCTTTCTTCGGCCGTTATGAAAAACAGAAAGAAGAACACGAGCACCTGCAGTTGCATTTATCCCATCCCCAGCTCACAACGATGCGCGAAGACCGCCATTACCATGTTCAAATCTGAGACTTTGAAGAGATTTATATCAACGCAAGCTTCATCGTTGTACAATCCGAACGGAAGAGAAGCCAGACATATGCTGTTGCAAAATCAAATCATTAACAAGCACGATCCCTCGGTGAATCAAACAGACACGGAGCTCTCGATCCAGCCCAAGGAACACGATTCACGCCAATGCGCTACCTAAGGAGCGAACCCCAAAACCCAAAAAAAAAGAAAAAAAACACCAAAAAGGGACTTAATCACATTCAGCGAACACCGTCCAAAGGACCACATATCGATCTGGGGGAGCGGAAACTCGACGGGGAATTGTACCCATGTTCAAATCTGAGACTTTGAAGAGATTTATATCAACGCAAGCTTCATCGTTGTACAATCCGAACGGAAGAGAAGCCAGACATATGCTGTTGCAAAATCAAATCATTAACAAGCACGATCCCTCGGTGAATCAAACAGACACGGAGCTCTCGATCCAGCCCAAGGAACACGATTCACGCCAATGCGCTACCTAAGGAGCGAACCCCAAAACCCAAAAAAAAAGAAAAAAAACACCAAAAAGGGACTTAATCACATTCAGCGAACACCGTCCAAAGGACCACATATCGATCTGGGGGAGCGGAAACTCGACGGGGAATTGTACCCGAGCCGCTCCGAATCGGAGCTCCGAGCTCAGACGGGGAGGTTGGCGACGTCGTTGGCGTCGGCGGCGTCGGCGCCGTTGGCCGCGGAGGAGCTGCGGCCGGCGGAGGCGAGCATGAGGGGGAGGTCGTGGGCCTCGCTGGGGTCGTCGGCGTCGTCCTCGGAGGTGGAGAGGTTGATGCAGGAGCACCGCTCGAGGGAGGCGAAGAAGGCCGACGCGACGCTGGTGCCGACCCAGGCGGCGACGCCGTTCAGCTTCTCGTAGGAGATGTACGCGCCCAGGGAGTCCATCGATCTCGATCGGAACGCGACGACCGATTTCGCCTGGGTCTCTCGCGTCGTCGTTGGTGAATCGCGGAATCCAAGAGAGACTAGAGAGAGAGAGAGAGAGATGGAGAGAGATGAGGAAAAGCGCGTGAGGCGGTCAAAAGCAGCGCTGGATAATCGGGCCGGGCCGGGCCGGGCCGTCCCAAGCGGTCGGACCGTTAGGCCCACCGTGCTAGGCGTTCAGAGACTTGTTGAAACCGGCCTTTTCCGTGGGCAGAGGCCCATGAGCCCAGTCCTCCTTTCTTTTTTTTGGGAGATCTCTAAACTTTGGTCTAACATGCAATGTGATTCTTGAACTTTTAATTTATTTAATGTGGTCTCGGAACATTAGCTCAATATTCAATATAGTTCATGAACTTTTAATTTGTTCGATGTGATCCTTAAACTTTTGATACATGTTCAAACTAGTTTTTAGACTACATAAAATTGTTCATTTTGTTCTTCTATTGATTTAAGGTCAAGTACAATATTGAACATTTTTCGTATAGTCAATAGACTAGTTCAAGAACCACATTGAACAAATTTAAACTTTAAGGACCACTTGAACTTAGGCCTAATTACTAAAAAAAGCACCAATTTTACCTCGAGTGATAATTATGGCCCAACTTTTTTTTATCTCATAAAAAATCACAAACTTTCACTTAAATCTCAAATATGATACGAACAATTTGAAAATTTCACATCAAGAGGCCATATTTGGGACTCGGGTCGTAATTGTCAATTAAGGTAAAGTTTGTGTTTTTTTTTTTAAATTAGCCCAACATTAAGCTAAAGTTTATGGATTACACTGAACAAATTGAAAATTTATGGATAACATTGCAAGTTGAGCCAAAATTTAGGGATCACTATCTTTTTTTTTTTTTTTACTTGCAGCAGTCCTACGTGGCATGCCACGTGTGAATTGAGGGAACGGCATGAATCGAGAACCATCAACGGATAATACACAGGGAAAGACAGAAAGCACAGCGACACGAGAATGGCGACTTCTTTAGCTCCGCTCTCTCAGACCGCGCTATCCCTGCGCCGCCTCCCGCCGAATCGCCGCCGCTCTCCCGCCGCCCTCGAGCTCCACTCGCCGATCCGCATCGCCTGCTCCGGTCAGCGCTCCGGTTCGCCTTCCTTCTCCTTCTTTTTTCCAAGTTCGATGCGTTTTGCCGTAGTGGAAATGCGTTCGGATGATAGAAGTTAGCAGCTTGAGCTTTCGAAGGTATTGAAAACGTGGTTCCTAGATACTATGATGCGACGTGGTTCTGAGCTTGATGTCGATGACCGAGTGATTGAGTGAGTCGATCGCGTTTTGTCTCTCTCGGTTGAGGGCGATCCGAAGGTTTAACAGCGCTTTACGCGCGGTCTGAATCGAAACGACAAGGCCGTAATTGGACGCGTAGAAGCTCAGATTATAGTCATGTGAAGGTGATGAGTGGGATTGCTATTGAAATGCCGTCTTTACTTGGAGCAGCTTCTAAAGATGGTCGCGAGATCAAGGAAAGCGCATGTTGTTTCAAGGAATTGAGGAACGTGGCTTGCGGAGCCCTCGCTGTTTGGGCCGTCGCTGCCGCTTCGCCAGCAATTGCTGCTGGTCAGGTTGGGAACCTTCTTTTTAATAATCTGTCATTAGAGTGTTTTCTCCTTTGATTCTCAAGTGAAATTTGCATGGATGTGGACTAATCTAGTTAAACAAGTTGGTTAATTAGCTATATACCGTCTGGAACCCGGAAACCGAAATGAAACTTCGGTTTTGGGGCTATAGCCTCTCCGAGGTTATCCTATGTAATCTGATATAGAATCCTCTCGAGTCGCAATGGACTCCACTTCGCATCGCCTTCTTGTACCAATTAGCGATCGACCTTAAGGCAATCCATCTGATGCACCCCTTTATTCAATCGATATCAATGGCATTGTTAGATCCAAGTTATTGCTGATGACAGCGGGCATAACAGAGAATAGTCACAAATTCACCGGTAGAATAGTTTGGTGGAATCAGCTATTAAGGAATGTGTTTTGTGCGTTGTCGCGTTGGACTACTCGTGTTTGGTGAACTAAGATGAAAAGGTTCTATTAGGCTCTTTTAGTTAGTGGTATAGACATTTTTAGGAGCGCATATTTGATATTGAATGCAGGGGGCTGTCTATATGGCTACTTCTGCTTCACTTGTTCTCAATGGAAATTTTTTTTAGCAAGGTGCCACGAGAAAGGATAATAGTCTCTAAATTTTGGTATGCAGGAGGCAGACAATTGTTTGTTTGCAGTCGATGGAGTAAACTTACTTTGTATATATCTTGATCTTTTGTCTTCATTTATGGATTGGTTGACAGTAGACCTGTCAAATGGGTGGGTTGGGTCGGGTCATAAATGGTCCGATCCAAATTGACCCATTAACCCGTTTATGACTCATTTATGCACAATGCAATTTTCTTGACCCGTACTCGATCCGACCCATACCCAACTCATACCCGATCAGATCCATATTGCTAGAACGCTTCCATATTTAATTAAATCTAGGAAAATTCATACCTGAATTGAGATGAGAGTGCGAAGTGAGTGACCACAAGATTGAGTAAGGGTGAGAGAGACAAGTTGAGTTTAAATCAGTTGTAAATTCATTTATGACCTATCTACAACTCATTTATGACCCATTTAACACTAATGTTAAAATTCTACCCATTTATGACCCATCTACTAATATATGGGTTAAGTAAAACCCATTTTGACAAGTCTAGTTGACAGAGAGGAACATTCACACATACTCTTTAAAATGTTTGTTTTAAAAAATGTCCGTCATTTTGGTAAAAAGGCTTTGTGAAGTTTGCATCAATAATAGCTTGGTTGTCTAGGGAGTTGTGAATAAGATCACCAAATTTTGATCAATAACCGACTTTCTTTTTCCACGTGATGACATAAATAAGTCCTGTAATTGTGAGATTGCCAACATACATCATGAGCGGGTTTTTCTTGAACATTGCACTCACAATAACAACCGCAATCTGGTATACGTGATGAAAATCATTCAGAATGTATAATATTTCATTATCCAAGGGATTTTCACGCTGCAGAGGTTACCTCCCTTATCAACAGAGCCCAACCGCTGTGAACGTGCATTTGTTGGCAACACGATAGGACAGGCTAATGGTGTTTATGACAAGCCAATTGATCTCCGCTTCTGCGATTATACAAATGAAAAATCTAACCTGAAAGGGAAGTCACTGGCGGCAGCACTCATGTCAGATGCTAAATTCGATGGTGCAGACATGACGGAAGTGGTAATGTCAAAAGCTTATGCTGCTGGAGCTAGCTTTAAGGGTAATTTTCTTCCTTGTCCTATACTTTGGGAACTGTGTCATTTTCTTAACAATACTTGTCATTGTAATAAGTTCTCAGCTAATGGGGACTTATTTATTTCGAAAGGTTATCTTATATGACCGTTCATACTTTTTTTTTCCTTTCGACCATTGCTCGGACTTACTGTTTATGAGCTGCAAGATCTTTTTGATGTTAAGACCTCATTATGAATTGGAACGAGAAACAGGACAGGCTTCACTTACTGCATTCCAAGAGCACGTGATAAACTGCTCTACAAGTTCTAGCAAAACACATCTTTTCAAGTTAGATGATTGAATCATTTTGTAAGGAAAAGTTGCAGTGATCCCGACTTTTGGGACATTTTCTTGTTTGTTTGGAGGATCTTCCTTGAATAAAAGCGAAATATAAGTACTCAGCCCATGGTTCATTCGAACTAATTACCAATACAACCGATGCAGAATGACTTGTTAGTCTTTGCATGTCTGCTAGTTTTAATCTGATCTTGGCATTTGCGAACCATTTTGGAGAAACTTTGAAAGTGCATGAAACTTCTATCGCCCATTTTGCTTATGGTAAAACTCAAACTATCAAGGCATCCTGGGAAATGCAAAATCCTTCCTAGGCGTGCTTCTACAATCACTTAATGAAAATATTATAGACAGTTGGTGCAATACGTCTATTTCAGTGTGCTACTAAGTGACTCAGTCATGGTGCATTCTTACCTAGAGCTAACTGTATATTTCCACGAATTGATGCATTCCCCATATGCAGGTACCGACTTCTCAAATGCCGTTTTAGATAGGGTTAATTTCGAGAAAGCAGATCTTCAAGGAGCTGTATTCAGGAATACCGTTTTGTCGGGGTCTACCTTCAACGAAGCTCAACTGCAGGATGCGGTGTTTGAGGACACCATTATCGGTTACATCGATCTTCAGAAGCTATGCACCAACACAACCATAAACGCTGATGGAAGAGCTACTCTCGGATGCCGGTGACTTTGAACTATATTCTGCCTTTGCTTTTCGTTTTCAAGATACAAAGTCGAACGGAGATACGCTTTAATATCATGAGAGTTCTTCAGTGACATAGAAAGCGAGAATGATTCGGGGGCCACCATTAGGGCCAGATTGATTCGGGCTCAAGAACCTCTCGCTCGACAAGTTCGGGCGGGACTTTTCCGTATCTACGTTCAGCTTGTAAATGAGCTGAGCTATGCGCGAGAGGAAACGTCGAGTCTATTGATGTCCTCGTGCATAGTTTTGTGCGGTTATTACGTGGTCTACGTACAGATCGAGCTTATCGGAATTGTTGATCGCGTAGGCTTCACGGTTTGTGGGGTCCATGAGCAAGCAATATTTTGTCATCGTGTGCACGATGTGAGTCAATGGACACGCATATTGTCTTCCGACAAAAGCTGGTAGGGGCTCCAAAACGGCTGCACCAATTCAAGGAGGCTATGGTTGGATCTACTTTTGCCGATCCAATTACCCGTGCGTTTCATGCAGATCAAGGCGAAAACTAAAGATCCTTTTTTGAGGGGTAGCAGGTGAAGGCTGCAACTATCAATCACTTCCTCGCTCATATCCATTCATACGTCCGACTGTTTATGAGTTGTCTTTGACGCACTCGAGGAATCACCCCATCTTTCTCGATTTCCATAGAAAAATGACGTCATTGAAGGAACGATGATCAAATTGGTAAATACGCGTTCAAGTTTTCTTGCTTATTTGTCGAGATTTTCTTCTCGTCCTGCATATCACGCCGTTGGTAGAAGATCTCATGTCAACGAATTCTCTTTGAGTTTGTTCTTTTTCATCATGTCTTGGTTCCTGAACACGACTCTAAGGGATTGGCGTCAACAAAGCAAGGCTCCATTGAGCGGAGCCTCGGCGCCGTCCTTTCCTATCAGTAAGAGAAACTACATACCCATCAAAACAACCAGAAAAAAAAATAAAAATCAGTCTTCTCGAAAGAGTAGTCTCGGAAACATCTTTATTCGAGGAGGAGGCTTCGTCGTCCGGCTCCCCATAAATGACCTTAGCATCGTCACCCTCGGAATCTGAAAAGAAAGCAGAGGCAGAACGGATAGCTTCGTTTTCATATGTAATCAGACCGGGTAGTACTTGAAGAGCTCTCGCGATCATCCACATCGATTCCAGCAAGCAAGAAGATGCCTCTGTACGAATCAATAATTTAACCAATACACTCTTACTAGAGGCTTCTCTATAGCACCACCGCAACAATAGTGAAAGTCCACATTTAAAATTGACCCTAAACTGAAATTCAATCAGGAACCATGACCCATTGTTGTACGCACTGCCGAGGCCGCTTGCCAGGCATGGACTCAAAAAGACTTGATAGCTCTCAATTATCATCGACAGCTTTCAATTATTATACTATCCTCCACATTGCAAATTGGTGATATTTAAATCGCGCCCCCCCGACCATTAAGAACTTTAGTTTATTTCGTCATGCTAGGAAATTATAAACTTTCCATGACTACAAGGTCCGTCTATGCTTTTTGAAATATTGTCATTTGCACTTAGGAAATGATGCACGCATGCATAGCTAGATGTTAATCTTGAACTGCACTTTCAAGGCTCCATTTGTCTCACTGAAAATGAACAATTCGCATAGCAATTATCCATAAATTACCGCCTGTGACGTCCATTCATTCGTGTTAGCGGTACAAGCGATTTTTTTTAGGAAAACATTTTCCAAATTATTTATTTTTCGCGAAACAAACACGCTCTAAAACTCGAATTTATCGTATTAAGATAATCCTCTCTCTATATATCTTCTGTTGTCATCCCACAGCCCTTTCCTGAAATTTGGGATGAGTGTCATATGAATGCTGGACGAGCTAAAGAGTGAGTTGTATCCTTTGTCAAGATAAGATAATCCTAAACTTTTGCACAGTAATAATAAGGGTTCATACCACGAAAAATCCAAACTAGTACATCTGTAATAAATTTATCCAAAATTATTTTTTAATCACAAAAAATCTCGAAACTGGTACACTTGTGACAATTTTATCATGAACTAATTTTTTTACCACTAAAAACCCCAAACTGATACACCTATGATAATTTTACCCCGAATTAATTTTTTGACCATCAAAAACCCCAAACCACTACACATGTGACAAATTTAACCTCCGTTAGTTTCCGTTAAATTTTATTGTTAAATTACTAAGTTTGATGACACATGATAATTAATGGGTGTATCGGTTTGGAGCTTTACCCTTCTATTTGTCACAAGTTTACCAATTTGTGATTTTTCGTGATATTAATCCAATTTAACGGACACTAACGGATGGTAAATTTGTCACAAATGTATCAGTTTAGGGTTTTTAGTTGTCAAAAAATTAGTTTGGAGTAAAATTATTAGAGGTGTACCAGTTTTAGATTTTTTGTGGTCAAAAAAATAGTTCGGGGTAAATTTATCATAAATGTACCAGTTTGGGATTTTTGCTGGTCAAAAAATCAATTTGAGATAAAATTGTCACAAGTGTATCAGTTTCGGATTTTTCGTGGTATTAACCCCAATAATAATAATAATAGGGTTTTCTTGTTCTTGTGTCTCTCTCTCTCTCGCAGTTTGGACTGTATGGTATGGATAGTACAAATACAGTCACATTCATACATGGAGGTAGATGGGGAGTCTTTTAAGGAGACAAAAGTGAATAAAAAAACAAACATCCTAAAAATGCTCGTCCTAAGTTCTAACATATATAATATTAAATTCCAAATGTAAGCATTATACTTGGTTTGGCATGTTATGACTTATGAGGCTCATACCCTTGACATAATATGTCGTGACCTGAGATTTTTCGTACATTCTGAACCCTCGAGTAAATAAATAATTTAGCTTCATGTCAGTCGCCCTGATGAATAATTAATTTATCCTCGATTGTACAAATAATTCAATCTCCACTAATATATGCTGAAATCTTAGAAATACGTTTCTGTTTGCACTGTCCTCTCTGATCCAATCCTTAAAAGAGATCTTCGAAAGCGCTAATCTAAATGCCCTTGAGCTTGGAACCCGACCAATCTATAAGGTATTTTGGGGTGAGCTCAAGCTTGGTAAATGAAATATCTAGGTCTGAAGTAGGAGATCTACTCACCACTCGAGCCTAGAGCACAACATCATAATGACAATTAACGAGTAATCTCACATATCGTTTAGATATCACTATAAATTCAAATACTACCAATCACTCATTTCTTCAAAGGTATTTCTTAGTTATTTACATATTAAGAATAGAATGGTTGAATCACTTGAGGAACACAGCATATATTCAACATAATTTAGGTGCTTGTAATCTAGTCCCAATCTAATGTGATAACTAATTGATCTATTGTAAGTACACATCATGATGTAGATTTACAAGCTTCTCAAGAATCCACCCACTTGCAAAGGCAGTTACAGGCATTAACCAACCGTGTCAATTTTCTTTCAACACTTGTCCACTATAGTAGTAAAGAGATTAGCATATTCAAAACAGCATGTGTTCACATACACTTCCAAAACATATTGTTTATGTTCGTTCAACATAATGTAATATGTACGTCATGATGATAATCATGTGTGCAACAAATAAAATAGATGCCATGAGCTAACATTCGATTTAACATTCAAATACGCATAGATGAATGTATCAATCTCACGATGCACAAATACCACATAGTAGCTCATGATATACATAATGAGTATCTCTACTCATCACTGGCAAAGACAAATATGGACTCACAAGGCATCCAGATTAATGAGACATTGTCATCACCAACTCACGGCGAACAAAACATAAACACCTCTTTGCCACCCCTCTTAGCTGATCCATGATGGGTGTCATATATATTAGCAAAGATAAATACACTATTGTATATACGCATGATAATGGCTATTCCATAATATTCATAGTCTACCCAAGCCATATTGGGCTACTTAAGCCGTATAATTTCATGTATGATTTATAGGACTTTATGTCCTCTCAACCTTATAGATACTTGTCCCATACAGTAAAACATTTGGCTAACTCCAGAGTCTTTTACACATACTCATACAAAGGAGTTCGCTCTCTAACGAATAGGTCATGGCAAAGGTCTTCATCACACGGCATCAGCCACAAACAGGTCATCGTATCATAACAATTGTTATGTATATTTCAATAATCACATATGCAAATAACATCATACTGACCTCTTGGCAGATTTCGTGTCAACAATGAAAATCAAATATCCATTTATCATTGTTTGCAGACCCACAAACTCTTAAAACACTCGTCACTCGGTAAATAGTGTTATCATGTGCAAATTATAACTACATAACAATTGGCATGTAATTATAGTGCAAATATATCACACTAATCTCTTGGCATTTCTCATATTAATAGTGGAACCAAAATCAATTTATTATCATTCGCAATTTGCCAACTCTTATTCATAAAGTAATTCAATCCAAGAGCCGCAACATTCTTACATTACATGAATTTATGATTATTCCCAAGTTGCCAGTAAAACTACAAGGTATTTCAAGCTACAAAATCCATTGCACAAAAGACATTTTTACGCCAAATTAATGTTACACCTAAAATGTATAGAATTTGATCACCAAGAGCATATCAAGACTATATTCACTCTTATCATCATATTCACATCAATTTTATAAAATTTCAGCTTAACACAAAGTTGCAAGATTAACCTAACATAATTTCTCATTTCAAAATTTCACTATTTATCTCAATTTTCTCTTAATCTAGCTCTACTAGTCAAATCAATTAACTAAGACCATTAATTTTCTATTTGATCCATTTGACTATCTTATTGACACTATATACAACTCCCATATTTTGCTTTATTACCAAAACAACCACCTTTTCAAAATATTTATTTAATCAAGTCCAAATTTTGACTCGTTGGATAAATTGTCGAGATTAGGCAAGTAATTGTAAAGCTAATTAAGAACCTACCATCATAAGCATCCTTAAAATGTAAGTAGCCTGAAAAATTTTCAGTTTCAGAAAACGAGACCTCTAATTTTTTGAAATTACAAATTAGCCCCAATTCCACAATACTTAGATTTTTTAGCCGATTTCATTTCCTTTAATTTATCTAACTTAATCACTAACTAATGCTCATTTTAACTGATAAAAATCACTGTTCACAGAAAATTTACATTGTTCCCTTGTATTACACAAATTTCTATTTTAGCCCTTTTACGTGCATAGTTTCATCTCTCTAACACTTTTACTCATCAAAATTATTCAAAATCCTCTTGAAAACACTCAACCATGTTTTTACCCATGTAAAATAGCCATGATTTATAGAATAACTCATAGCATATTCTAATGGCATAATAAATATAATGAACTTTTCATGTGATATTGGTAACAAATTCATAACAAAAACACAAGTAGACCTCAACCAACATCATGCTCATCTTAAATCAACCCGTCATCACCCATGATACAAAGTCATTTAAAATCACTTATACATATAGTCTTGTCTCTTGCTAGCTCATCGTGTAATCATTAATCTCTTTTACAACATGCATCTATGATATTAATCATACTTTAAGCTAAACTCAAGTAAGGATCAATAGTACTAAGAGGATCGGTCCAATTTAGCCCCTAGAGTTTCGCTTACCTTGAATAAAATTTTGAACACACAAAGCCTTTAATCACCTTGAAAGCACAATAAACAATACAAATTAATAACTCTCATTCCTTAAAAAACAAATAGTTTGACAGAAAATGAAAGTCCGTGAATTTACCTTGTAAGACAATTGGTGGTTGGAACTAAAAACTTAAAACAACACGCATTTGATAAACTTTGGGCTTGGTTGAAAGTTGAGTTAAAACCTGGCTTTCTTTGTTGAAAAATGGAATGTGAGAATAATTGAACTTGAAAAAATAGAGATGGAGATCTTTTTGGTTTGTTCAAGAGAAGGAAAGGGATGATTCCATTTGTTTCCTCCTCTTATCTTTACCTTTAATGATCACTATAAACCATGATTAAGTTAAATTGTCATGAATGACGTCATTTGATAGGCCAATTTCAATGTCACAAATTAAGAGAATGTGTATTATTTATATGGATGACAAGTGGCTTAATTTAAGTAGCCAAATGAAGATAATGATTGGAGAGAACATAAGATCACCCAAGTAGATGTATGAATGAGAATTATTATTTTATTTGTAATCATTCAAGCTTATGTCAAGAGATGTCATCCTTGGGGTAGATTTAATGGCACAAATAAGAGCATGTGAAATAAAATACTTAGTGGAAAATGAAGAAACGTGTTCAACTAGAAAAGCTACAAGTGGCTAATAAAGTATGGTTATGAGAGAGGGAGAGAATTATGTGATTATTAATGCAATATGGAGAAATATGAGTCTTATTTCTATGTAACACAATACTGCTAACATCTTAGATAGAATGGTCAGGAGTAAAAGCTGAAAGAATTAAGTAGATGATATTACAAATGCCTTAGCTTGTACCGCTGTGAACTAACGAGAGATTCTGTGAAATATTTGAGAAGCTTGTTAACGAGAAAAAAGAACAATAAGAAGAGAAGCCGCACGATGTAAACTAAAGTGCAGGGTTAAGATCTTTTGTTCTCGTGTCGTGTCCCGTTGACGTCCTGATAATCTCATTCTCAATCTTCAATACTATTGAATTGCAAGTCCGGAATCAACCGCGTTTGAACAGATCAACGCCTTCAGGATCAGGATGCTATGTGGCCTCGTACGCTTACACAGTCAGAGAGAGAGATGAAGAGTTAAAGGATCAATCGCTATCTTCACAGTGAAAGTCAATTTTGACCGAATTACATCAAGAGTATCATACGAGGCCGAGGTAGATAACTATGCAAAATCGTCGTCGACCGGTGCTCGGTCTGATGATTAGGGTCAGAGGGTCCGGGGCGCACTCCTGATTTGATTCGCGAGAAAACGGAAAAACCAAAAAAAAAAATCAGACATATGATATAATCAGCAATCTGTATAACTGGTAAGCATTGATCAGGAATATGAGAATAAATTTCCCCCTCTTTTTCAACCTATTCACGTTGTTCTAGTTCCACGAAGAACAGGCAGGACGCTATCATCAGTCACGTATTTTTCAACACTTTCGTCTTGGGAACTATTGCAACAAGTGAAGTAAGTGCTGAAAAAAAAAAGCGAGCGACGTCGATATGACTGCAGCCAAATTTCTTTGTCGTCTAGTCGTACTTTTGGCTAAATGATTGACATTTCGATTGGTCTAACCATACTCATTGCATATGTGGCTGTCCATTAAGAATACTGTAGAGAATCTTCTAGGGCGTGACCGTAGGTCTTGGATCGCACCTACTTTTGGCATCCGCAGTGTAAACTGTTTCTTGTTCTTCCCGCTCAAAATCAGAAATATTTCTTGAATTTGTGTATCATTTACAGAGTTCGATCTGAAGCGAAGTGTGCGTCGAAGCTCGGCCCACACTTGTGCCGACAAGCATGACTTAGCTCAAGAAGAGTGCCATAGGAATCGTTGAAATCGGCCAGGTGAATCGAGAAGGGAAAATCCAACTTGGACTTTGAGGACCGTCTCAGGCGAAGGACAAACTTTCCGTTAAAGGGGACTTCGTCTTTTTATGCTGTTATGGCATTAGGCATATCGTGAATGGCATCCGAAGAATTTAGGGTTTGTAGCCGCAAAATCTCGTGATAAGATTCGTGAACTCTTTTGTGATATAGAGTGATTGTTTAGCGAGATATTGTCGGGAGAAAATTATGAGGCTGAAAAATACAGAGAATGCATGTTTGAATGACTAGAGTGATATAATCCCGTCCAACGATGTCTTTGCGGTCAATCCATATTTCATTGTTTTTCTAATAACATAATTAATGCAAAATGCTTTGGTTTAGACACCATATGACCGCTAACAAACCCAAAAAAAAAGGAAAAAGAAAAAGAATACTCTTCCGCTCCATTCGAGCTTATACGAAAGATGCCGCACGATAATGTTCGAATCAAACATAGTACACTAAACCTTAGTATGTTCGATTTAATACAAGATTTTTCCATTGTTTTATCAATGGCGTTGTTGTTGTAGTCCAAGATAGGTTAAGAAAGCGTGATAGATAAGCAAGCAAATGCGTTGTTGTTCATAGTGACAGCCGACCAGCTTGGAAGCGTCCTGCCCCAAATGTGTTAGGTCTATCCACACCGTGCAAGCGCCGCAAGTCATTGAAGGCCCCCCCATCTTTGTGTGTCCTTTATGCTATCAGCTTCAACATTACTTTTTTCTAAATTGAATTTACAACCTAGACATCATGTACCTAAAAATTCATTTATATACCTACACATCCCATGTATTCCAATTTTTTTTTATTAATTTCATATCTTTTTCTCCGTAAAGGACAGCGGAGTGAATTCAGCCACATATCTCTTAGTATAAGTGCGTTCCCATCGACCCCCCGAAAACCGGGTCAATGTTTTTTTTTTTTTGGTAAGTAAACCGGGTCAATGTTCAGCAGCATGGAGACGGAAAAAGGTTATTAAAAGAGGGAAAGAAGGTGAAAGAAGTTGGGGGGGAGGGTAATCAGTCGCTAAGGGTCGCTCAAAAAAGACTCCATTGGAGTTTAACTATGCAGAAGCATTATAATAAGATGGGCAGATGGTGGGATCTGGGCGTACAGAAAGGCCACGGAATTCAATTGGGTGGTCGCTGTTAATGAGTCTGGTCGTTGGGTTTTAAGAACAAGATCGACTCTTGAGCTGCCATTCCATCAACACCTACAATTCCTCCCTTCAGCCCTTCAGCTGGCCACCGCTTTCTGCTCCCAAGTTGATGTTATTGTTTCTTTTTTGACTTTCTTTTGGTTTTTCCTTCGGCCTGAAAACTGACTTTCAAGTGTCAACAAACGAGAACCCCGGAAGAATCTTGAGTCCATCATTTGCCTTCCATATCTACCCTCGGATCACGGGCAGAAAAGGGCGCTGTTGTCCCTGGATCCTGTGCTTTAGCCGTGCGGTCCCCCACCGAAGCCGATGCGCTCGATGCCACCTCAGTGAGGGCGCGCCTAGAGCGGGCCATGTTCGTGTCGCATCAACCAACTTTCGGTTTGAAAGGCTAGAGTTCTAGTATCAGATGGCATGAGTGATTGAGCCGCGGAACCTAAAAAATATTGGACTAGCTAAAAAACTGGGGGCATATTTGGCAAACATGGGTAGCTGCGCAAATCTATTGATCTCTCCGCACGTCTAGCCTTCTATTTATAAAATGAGACGAGGTCGGGAGAGCTCATCACTTTGTGTTGCTCCACCTAGAGAGAGAGAGAGGGTTGAGGTTGAAGTTTATCGGAGTCCTCCTACTAATGTTTCTTGCTCAAATGAGTATTCCAACCACAGCTAGCACCCAAAACTAGGACAGAACAGTTTGGTCGTGGTTGTTTTTAGCAACTGAACTGTTCGCTCTCTCTGATGCTGCTGTTCTGAGATGCTCATTTGAGCAAGCAATGTTATAGGTGGAGGTTCTAATGTCTGCACTCGTCGTCCCGGGTGTTCTATCCTTATAAATCTGGGTCTCTCGGATTCGACGGTTTCGGTTGACGCGCTCCCTCGCTTGCTCCTCCGTCGTCCCAGATAAGTCCTGCTTCTCCCCTTTTAATAACATATGTGCGAAATTATTTGAATGAATGAGTAATTACAAACAGTAAGTTCGCATGAGATCTGGGATGAACGTAAGCACAATCGCTCGGTACCTTTTCTTCTTCCATGTATGCTAAGTGTTGATAGAGTTTTTGATTGTCCGAGTACATTTATTCGCTCAACCTCTAAAACAAAGCTAGGTCTGCAATCTGGCTACAGCATGAATCTGGGGATTCGAAGTTTTCTTCTTTTCCTTTCTGAACCTCAAGAGATTTGACTGAAAGGTGGTTCCTGTTCTTAATGGGACATGAAATTATAGGAGACACCAATTTATAGAATTCATGTCTCTAAAAGTTGATTTATTGAAGATAATATATATATATATATATATATCGGAGCTGAATCATCATATGGATCTTTTGCGCGCGAGCGGAGGTTTGTATATATATATATTCGGTAGCATCATAATTCAGTGTAGATAGGCATGTGAATGGCTTCGGTTTTCTGAGTCAGATTGAGTTATTTCTGCTGCATGTTCCTTATAGCTAAGATTGAATCAAACTAGGGCTTCTCTCGTTATTGTTATACTTATTCGACCATCGGCATAGCTTGGCTTCGTTCAATCGGACTCTTCCCGAGGGTGAATGCAATCCAAGATAAGCATATAATCGCTCCTCGAATTCGAATTGCATTCCATGTCGTCATCTCTTTTGATAGATCTATATCGACCATATCGTGTAACCTCTGAATATCTCTCTTCTGCAAGTGTTTATGGTTCCGCCACAAACAGATTATTCGCAGATATGTACTCACCGACGGGGGTCTCGGTGCACGATGAGAGAACCATGATAACTGTGCAAACTCTCCTTGTTGGTGCATCGATCTGTGGAGGAAGAAACGATCAAGCAATTGCATGAGGACTCAACCGCATGTGTTCTTGTATTCATGTGTTTTCTCTACAGGACTGAGAAAATATTTGCACCTTCCCCATTCAATTATCCACTAAATGATAACTACAATTGAGGGATATGGATCTTTATCATCGTTTTCTTATCTCTTTAAAGCATGCCGGTGATGCCACCCTGGTCCTCTTTGGACCGGTCGACCTCGTCCGACGATAGCCATCCCAAACTCGGTGTGGCCACGGCCACGGGAGAGAGCATTTGGTGGGGAGAGAGAGAGAGAGATGCGCAAAGTGGAGGAATGATGGACAGATGCTATCGATCGTGTTGTCCTGGTATCTTCACACCCACATTCTAATGGCGTGAGCTAAATCAAACACGTGATCATTAGGTGCATCGCCATGCCAATGTGTAAGCAAGAGAATCAGGGAAAAGTCTAGTGTCCTTAGTCCTACTTCATAATCATTTTATCTGCTATTTTTGCCCTACCCATAATTGGAGGACGACTCCTTTTTGTGCAAAATCACATGCCGCTACATTGCAACCCACGTTTAGGAAGAACGTCTCGTTGTGTTTTTTTTTTGCGACGGGGTCCCACACGACGGGTCTTAACCCCGCATTGATATTCCACCTAACCCCGAGGCCTCTCCTTCCGCCCCACATCGGCGTATGAACATGAAAATTTTTACCCTCGAGCAATTGAAAAAGACACGGCTCGAAGTAGTGAAAAGAAAGCGATCCTATTGGACCATTGTAGCCGCACCCCGCCGGACCCAAAAAAAAAATTAAAAAACGGTAGGTCTAGAAGCCCTAGTTAGCGGCCGAAAAGTGGTGATAAATCTTGGGCAACACCGCCTTTTTAGGGAGCCCCCATGTGTAGTCGGTCTCCGGCGTCAATAGCGTATCCATTTGTAACCTCTTTACGCATCGTTCCGTCAGAAACGATAACCGAATGTCTACGTCGCCAGCGGGAGATCCAAAAAGGCATGTGCGCTATCTAACTGCTTTATTTCCACCACGAGGTCGAAAGAGAGCCAAAAGAATGCGCGCGTAATTTTGCTCGATGAATTCGGTACTTGGCCGGGGGTAGAGGTGGCCACGGGCCGGTTTTGGCCCGGAACCGGCCCGGTCAAACCCGAGCCCGGCCCGTTGACCGGGCCCGCGGTTCGGAACCGGAACCGGGCCGTGGCTTACGGGTCCGGTTCCATAAAATTTTGAACCGGCCCGGAACCGCTGGTTCCAGGCTCGGTTCTAAAAAAAAAAAAAAACTACACACTGCTGCTGCAGCGTGCGGCCCGTTGCCAGGGCAACCCCTCCCTGGCAACGGGCAAAATTTTAAAAAAAAAGCCCCCGCAGCAGGGCTTGCACGTCAGCAGGCCCTGCTGCGGGCTTGCGGCCCGTTGCCAGGGCCAGGGCGGCCCCTGGCAACAGGCAAATTTTTTTAAAAAAAAATATGCCCTCGCAGCGGGCTTGCAACCTGTTGCCAGGGCAGCCTAAAGGCTACCCGGCAACGGCCCCACCAAACGGGCAAAAAGTTTAAAAAAAAAAAAAAAGATAACCGTTGCAAAATTGCAACGGTTATCTTTTCTTTTTTTTTAATCCTAAATTTTCTTCTCAATTTTTTCTTATAAATTCTCTCAAATTCTCTTAATACTCACAATTCTCTCAAATTCTCTCCTCTCAAGTCTCAAATTTTCTCAATACTCGAAATTCTCTCAAATTCTCTTAAATTCTCTCAATTTTCTCAATCCACGCAATTCTTTCTTAATTCTCCCAATTAATCCGCTCAATTCTCTTAATCCACTCGAAAAATGGCAAGTGGAAGTCGAGTGCCAACTAGCAAAGGTAAGAATATCGCGACGGAATCCCATCATTCTTTTGATCCTCGTGAATATGCAGATTTTCAAGATGATGAAATCAACATTTTTCTCGATGTGGAGTGCGTCCCGACGCAAGAAAGTTTTCATCCTCCTGCCGAAATATCTACAACAAAGAAAGCGGAACGGGAATTTCCATCTGACATTTGGAATCACTTCACGAAAATGGAAAGGTTTGATATTGGTCAAAAAAGTTATGATATAATTTGTAAATATTATGGGAAAATATATAAATATATAGGTAGACAAGGATATGGAACATTTAAACGACATCTTAGGAGCAAACATCCAACCGAAATGGGAATCGATATCGGGCAACAACAAATTTCCGGGTATGTCAATCCTAACACTTCCCCTTTATTTCGTTTTAATGACAAAACTTATAAGGAAGAATTAGGCAAATTTATTTCCGTTGAACATTTAGCATTTAATTTTGGAGAAAGATTTGATTTTAATGAATTTGTACAAAAAGCATGTGCTCCACAAGCAAACCTGTTCCTAGAAATTCAATTAAACGAGTAATTAAAGATCTTTACAAAAATGGAAAAAAAGATTTACAAAACTTTTTTATGCAATTTAATGGATCCGTGCATATAAGTAGTGATATTTGGAGTGATCATTGGCAAAATCATTCTTACATGGGTATAACATGTTATTGGATAGATGACGAGTGGAGTACTCAAAAAAGAGTTACTGCATTTAGAGTTTTCGATGATAATCATACGGCAAATAATATTTATAGAATAATTAGGTAAATTTTAGAAGAATATTATTTACTTAATAAAATTTTTTCAATTGGTTTTGATAATGCTGCAGCAAATATCGCTTCAATTACCGATTTAGAAAGTATTTGTAAATCCGCTTTTGGCGGAAAATTTTTTTACGTTAGGTGTGTTTGTCATGTTTTAAATTTATGTGTACAAGACGGTTTGAAAACTCTTGATATTTTTCTTCAACCAATAAAAACGGCAATTCAATTTTTATGGAAACATTCCCAAAAATGAAAGAATTGGGTAGATTTTGTAGAGAAAATGGCAAAAAGCCAAAAAGATTTCCAAGAGATGTTCCAACTCGTTGGAATTCTACTTTCCACTTGCTTAATGAATCTTTAGCATATAAAGATTTATTATGTGCATTCATTTCTAATAATATACCTCAGATTAATTTATACCCACAAGAGTAGGATATTTGCCAAAAAATTTTAGATGTTTTAAAGGTTTTTAATGATGCAACTTATACTTTGTCCGGTGTTTATTATCCTACTACACATTTATTTTTAGTAGAGTGTACTAATATTATCGGAATTTTTTATGAATGTGAAAATGATGTTGAATTACAACATACTATAATTGCAATGAAAATGAAGTGGCTACATTATTATAGAGAAATTCCCATTATTTATTTAGTTGCTTGTGTTTTTAATCCGCGTTGCAAATTGGATGGCTTAAATGATTTTTTGCGTACGTATTATCAATGTTTACATTATGATGCGATAAATGTTACAGCCATAGTACGTGATGTTAAAAACGTAGTAATAAAATTATATAATGAATTTTATACTAAATATAATTTAGGTGATATTATTGGATCTTCTCAATCTACGGAGATACAAAATGACAGTACAGGTAAAATTAGTAGAGGGTACCAACTTTTATTACATAGACAAAATAAAATAAAATGGAGTAATAGGAAATATTTCTGAATTAGAGATTTATCTAACCGTTTCATTTGAGTTTACTAAATCTGAAGGTGGTACATATTTTTTAATTTTGGATTGGTGGAAGAGGCACGCAAGCCAATACCCAATCCTTTCTCTTATTGCAAAATAGATTTTTTCAACCCCTTGTTCCACAGTTGCGGTCGAACAAGCATTCAGTGCTGGAGGTAATATTTTGGACGAACATCGTTCAAGATTAGCTCTAGAATCAGTGGAGATTCAAGCTTGTGTTGCTGATTTGACGAATGCTCAATACCGGCAACAAGAGATAGATCGCAATAATGAATCCAAATTCTTTAACGACGGATATACTACCGCTACCAGTATCGGTACCGGTATTGGAACGGGTAGTGACGATTGAGGGTAAAGGAACTATTGGAGTTGGTAAATATTTCGAGAACCCTTGTTTCTCATACCGAGTACGCCCACGTGAGCTTAGGGAAACCGAAGTATAATCCGACGGCATGTGACCTCTGGTCCCCTGCGCACGGAATGCTGAGGTTTTGGGATCATTTTAGGGCATATATATTGTGCTCCTTTTTTTATAGATCGCTGTAACAAATTATAATGTGCTTAATAATAATTTATTAAGTTCAAGCCCTCTCTTTCTCTCTTGTCTTTTTGTCCCCAAATTTAATTACAATTTACATTTTAATTACAATTTATATTGAATAATGTTCCGTCACTGGAACAGTAATTTTTTAATTTTTTAATTTTCTTTTTTTCCTTTTCTGTTTTTTTCTTTTTCCTTTTCTTTTTTTTTCTTTTCTTCCTCCGCTGGCCATAGCCGTGGCCGGCGGAGGTCACCGGCGTCGGGCGAGGCCGCCCTCGCCGGCGTCGGGCGAGGCCGCCCTCGCCGGCGTCGGGCGAGGCCGCCCTCGCCTGGGTCGGGCGAGGCTGGACCTCGCCTGCAACTGGCGAGGTTCGACCTCGCCGGCGTCGGGCGAGGCCGGCCTCGCCAGTTGCAGGCGAGGTCGAGCCTCGCCGGCGTCAGGCGAGGCCGGCCTCGCCAGTTGCAGGCGAGGTCGAGCCCTCGCCCGACGCTGGCGAGGCCCGGAGGCTGGCCTCGCCCGAGCCGGCGAGGCGGAGGCCGGCCCTAGCCCGACGCCGGCGAGGGCGGCCTCGCCCGACGCCGGCGGAGGAAGAAAAGAAAAAAAAAGAAAAGGAAAAAGAAAAAAAAACAGAAAAGTAAAATTATGAACCGGAACCGGTCGGTTCCGAACCGTGGCCACCTCTAGGCGGGGGGGGGGGGACCCCGAATCCCGCAATCCAAAATTCATGGGGGATAAGATCGCCAAAGTAGATTTCTCCCCCAAAGGAGTCGTCCTTGACTCTTTTTTTTCTTTTTTTGGTCGAAATAGAGATATCATTTCGTTAAACCCGGGCCCACCTACAGGAGTAAGGGGCATCAAAACACGGGATTTCCCAAAGAGGGGAAGGGGGGTTACAAACCCAGTTTCGGGGGAGGGTCTTATACCTCGACGCCTTTACATCCCAGTCTGCTAATCCATTTGAGTCACGAGTGTAAATGACCAATTCTAAACTCTCAAAAAAAGCCAAGAGGCCAATACAATCAGTTATAATTGGCTCACGGAATTGCAGCTGTAGCAGCGATTGGCTGATTCAGGCTTAATGAAAGCGTAGCCGGAAATCCTTCACTTTGCTGTGTGCGCATCTGCGGGTTCTATCTCTAGATTGTAAGGAAGCTTCGTCAGCTTGGCGAGGGATGAACCAATACGATCCGATCCGATCCGATCCGATGATCATCCCATCACCGGGGCGGATCACGACACAAAACACCTAACAAAAAAAACCAAAGGGCAAAGGGCAGTTCTTGATTTGCTGCTGGTCGAGGGTCGACTTCCTCTGTCGGTGATTTCCTACGAAACCTAAGTGAAAAAAAATCCCTAGTTTCTTTCCCAACAACCGTTCTTAACCTGTAGCCTTTGGAATGGCGTTCATCGCGTGCCGCGGCCGTCGCTATTGAATGAGGAAACAGCGGCTCGGTACCGATCGGAGCCACATCGTTCACTATCCCGGGAAATAGATACGTGCAAGCAATCCGACGCGGTGTCTCAATCATGTAATTCTTTAACGTATAATCGTTATCGAGTGTGTACTCGTTGGTATTATCGTAATCACCCGATACGACGCATTCGTCAACGTAACTAGTATTCGAAATAGAAACCGGGTGGACCTGGCGACCCTAATCTCGATGATTTGACGTGCATGCGATCATAGTTCCCGTACAGGAGAGAGGAATGACAGTGATACGCAATTGAATTAGGGAGCAAGAGATTATTCATTAAAGGGAAAATGACACAAATAATTCTCGAACTTTGGCCTAATGTATAACGTGGTCCCTAAACTTTTAATTTGTTCAATGTGATCCATGAACTTTAACCCAATGTATAATGTAGTCCATGAACTTTTAATTTGTTCAATGTGGTCCATGAACTTTGGGTACATGTTCAGTGTGGTCCTTGAACTATATGAAAATGTTCAGTGTAGTACATTGAATATGTACCAAAAGTTTAGGAATCGCATTGCGCATTGAGTCAAAATTCAGGATCATTGTGTCATCATCCCTTCATTAAACTTGTTATTGTGGAATTATAATGAACCCAATACGTCGTTATATCCGGTAGGATCCGCGTAGAAAGACTTAAGATATATTGTGGGGCAGATGAAGATACTTTCATGACCAAGAATTCTTTTTTTTTGTGTGGTTTCTTTTACAAGCCGCAAGATCACCAATTAATGTGAGATTTTGTATAAATCTCATTCCTAAAATCTGGCACGAAATACCCATAGTGGCGCATGAGATGGACGTAAACGAGGCCACTGACTATATGGTAAAACATACTATTCCAAGTTGATCGAATCATATCTTGATGGAATAAAAAAAAAACACACACACACACACACAGATTACTAGTACATCGAGTGGGGTAGCATGTATCATCGAGACATCTCTGAATTCGTGAATGGCAAAGTAGTTAGGGACAATTAATGGAGGAAATTGTCCACTCAACCTTATTTAGCCAATTTAGCTATAAATCTTTGTGCGAAATTTCAATATAATCTTTTCAGCCACTTTTTGCCCGAATTTGATGACGTGGCGGTGCACCACATAAGACGACCAATAATGACCGGATCGTTACGTCAGCGATTTTCGGCGAAAATTGGTCAGAATGACTACATTGCAATTCTACGTAAATTTGTTGACTAAATTGGCAAAAGCGAAAAGTTAGAGATTGAAATCAACATCCGCATAATAAGTTTAGAATCGATTGGATAATTTTTCTCGATCGAGGGGTTAAATTTGATGGCGCCGACACGGTAAATTTTTCATGGTCATGTGTCAAGAGGGTGCACTTAGAAAGCCAGGCATCAGAAATCAATGCCTTCTCTTTTTAGTGGGGTCGAATCGACATTACAAAGGAGGCAAAAGACGGTCGTGGTACTCGTGTCTAGGCCTAAAAAGACAAAAACCTCATCGACAGTAGATGGTGGCCAGAATTGATTTACATGCCCCTTCCAAGATATCGGTCACTCGTTCGACGATCGATTTAAAGGCATGTAAACGTTAACTCGATACTTTGATCCCAGGCCGGCCTGTCGGTCTAATCACGTCTCGTTACATTGCTCGAATGTGGTGACAAAGAATGGTTTGTCTCGAGACCTTGGGCTCTCTAAATCAATCGCCCAAACCATAATGAGTCGCTTCTCGTTTCCGGAACTCGTGCATCATTTAATGGGAGGGAAAATTTTCCAAAAAGTAATGAACTTATTGTACGATAGCCAATTCTGTCTTAAACCTCGCAATTGTGCTAGTTTAGTCCTAAACTTTTTCACGATTTGTCAATTTTGGCTGGAAATTGTTGATTTAAACATTGGCTGGCTTACGTGGCTTGGCCGGCGCTGATGTGGATGATTTTTGGAAATTTTTTTGTAAATTTTTCTTGTTTTTTCTTCCTTATTTTTTTCTCTTTTCTTTTAGCCAGCGAGCAACCATAGGCAAGGCCCAACCCTTGCCGACCGTCGCCTAAGATCGGTCACTGGCGAAAATAAAGGGAAAAAAGGAAATGAAAAAAAATCATAAAATTTTAAAAAAGAATTCCAAAAAACATTCGCATCAGTATCAGTCGTGTCACATAAGCTTGTTGGCATCCATGTCGGCGATTTCCGGCCAAAATTGATCGGGGTGACTAAATTGGTACAATCGAAAGATTTAGAACTGAATTGACCGACGTACAATAGGTTTAAGATTTCTTGGACAATTATCCCTTGAACGGAAATGATGGCGTAGAGCGTCACAGAACCCATGAATTAACAACGCAAAATCAGCCCCCAAAGTGTTTCGATTCGGTACGTAATTTGCATGTTCAATGAAGGGTAAAGAAGATCGCTTTAAGAAGATAATGAGAATTTGAAGGCTCCAATAGGTATAATTGTATGATCAGCTAGCGGCTCCTTAGTCCAAGTTTGGACAAGGAGAAGACGTTGTAGCTTTCCGATGGAAGCGGAAGCAGTGATCAGCTAGCGGCTCCTTAGTCCAAGTTTGGACAAGGAGAAGACGTTGTAGCTTTCCGATGGAAGCGGAAGCAGCAGCTCTCCTTCTTACTTGCAATTAAGCTCAGTCCCTTGACATCTGGAAAGCGATTTTTGAAGGCAATTGCAAGGTCGTAATTGATGCCGTCCAACAAAAGGGTCTTTGTCCTTAGAGCATTCGTCCTTTTGCTGCAAATTCTTGCTTCCTACTTCAACACAATCCAGATTGGAGTTTGGCCTAGACCCGTAGACCCAAAAGGAGAATTTGAAGGCTCCGATGATGAACGAATTTGGAAAATTCAATGACTCGATTGATTATGATGGGGTGACCGAGTATAAGCCTATAGGGGGAAAGAATGCTTTTCTCGATTGAGATGCTAAATGGGCTCTCGATCATGGGCCGTGGATCGATGCAAATCAAAAGGATGGTGGGCCAGCCTCATCGTACCGCGGTTTCTCGATATGGACCGCCGGCCCACCAACCCGAGAGCGACGGCGACCCGCCCCGCGCCCGAGCCCGAGCCCGAGCCCGAGCCCGCAGCCGCGCGCGCACGGTAAGTGCCAGTGGTCCGTGGGACCAGGCGATCTCGCCGCACGTGGAGCCACAGGATGGCCACCCCGGAGCCAAGCTCGAACAAAACGCCAAGCCGCACCCCCCCACCGGCCACCGCCCCGCTCCGCTGTCCTTCTCTGCGGCGCTCCTCTCTCTCTCTCTCTCTCTCTATCCCTCTCTTCAGATCCCCAAAAAATTTCGGGGTTTCCGCCGCCGCCGGTTTTCTCGCCTCCGATGATCCGCGCCGCGAGCTAGGGCTGCGATTCCTCCTCGTCCGGCCGTATTTTCCTCTTCCTCCTCCCCCCCCAGGGTCTCCGATCGCCCCGTCGCGTCGTCCCGGCCGAGATCGGCGCAGCCATGGGCGGCGACTGGCAACCCCTCCTGCAATCGGTCTTCATCGGCCTGATCTTCTCTTACCTCCTCGCCAAGCTGATCTCCCTGCTCTTCACCTTCCGGGACGAAGGCCTCGCCGTCGCTCGCGCCCCCGCCGCCGACGCCGCCGCCGCCGCGCGGCCGGCGAAGCCGGACTCGGGAGCTAGGGATGCGGCTGAGTACGGCGGCGGCGGTGGCGCTGCTGACGGCTCCGGCGAGTCGCGCGATTCGGATTCGGTGGTGGCCGAGCACGGCAGCGTGAGGAACGAGAGCGTGGCGGGGACGGAGGACGATGACGACGGCGGAGGCGGCGAGGGGAGCGATAGCGATTGGGAGGGAGTGGAGAGCACGGAGCTGGACGAGGTGTTCAGCGCGGCGACGGCGTTCGTGGCGGCGGCCGCGGCCGATCGCCTTTCCCAGAGAGTGTCGAGCGATGTTCAGTTGCAGCTGTATGGTTGGTATAAAATTGCGACCGAAGGGCCATGCACTGCGCCACAGCCATCCGCGTTGAAAATGACCGCGAGGGCTAAGTGGTAGGTTTTGTCCATCCGTGGTTTTATGTTCTTGCTATCTAGGTTATTTTGATGAAGTTGATTGATTTAGGTTGACGAGGAAAATGAGGGACGAGGTTGTTGGTGACACTGATATTGAGTTAGGGAAACATCGCCGTGATGTTGTTACAAAGAGATAAAAAGTGGTTCTTTTGATGTAGAGTTAGTCATATTGTAACAGGGCTTTCGTCTACCTCCGGAACTTCTCAGAGTTAATGTTGTAGGTGTTATAGCACAGTCCATTATAAGAAGAGACTGCAGGTGGTTCATTGAAGTGCTGATGTAGAGTAGTTCTAAGGGAATGCAGCATTGTTCCCTTCAGATTTTCAGATGATTATGCACTATCTATATAGTTACTCAAGAGAACAACAGTTTGTAGATGCCTGAGAATTGGGATCCAAGGGCTGTATCGAAAGGGCCTTGGAAATTCCACCTGCTTAAGCCGTGCGGTGCATTGAAGTGGGCTTCTTTAATAAGATTACGAGCTGTACCTTGTGAGCTACTACTTTTACTGCTAAAAAAGGGAATATTTCTTCATTCCCTCCCTGTACTTAGACTACTCCAATCTCAAAGGAAATATTCCGTTTTTTAATTGAAAAAATTCAATTAATTCAATATCCAAGGTACAGCTCGAAGTACAGGGACGGAATGAAGTAGTCGAAGTACTTCACTGATATTGAATTAATTGAATTTTGTTAATTCGTTTTTTTATGCTCTTGCTAATAAACTATCTACATTAAGTGTGCACATAGGCAATATTTTAATTCACGTCACACTTTGGTGTCCTCCGACAATTGGATTTAGCTAGATTTTGTGTCGGGGGGACTCAATTAAACATTTTATGTAAGTAGAAGGACTCAATTAGAGAAATTGAAAGGATGAGGACTTGATTAGAAAAAACTGTGAAAGTATAAGGACGAAAAGGAGTAGTTTCTTACAAACAAAATAAAACAACCAAGTCCGGTCATAGCAACTAATGAGTGGAGTTGGCTGCATGGATCCTCTCCGGGGATTTTGCTATGTTTGTTTCAATTCTTCAATGAGAATTAAATATTCTTGATTTTTCCTTGTACTGGGTCTCTGCCTTTCATGTACTTTTAGATCTCCTTTCCACTTTAGTTTGCTGTTCCATCAAAGAATATGGATCTTCTATTTAGAGCTTTTGAAAGCTGCCAATGTTGCATTTTCATACCTATTTAAAGGAGGATTTTTTTACTCAATTTGGATAACACCAACCTAAGTCTTAGCTCCTCATGACTGCCCACAAAACCAACAAAGCACCTTCACATCTCTTACTTTCATCTCGAGGACATGTGGGTGCTTCATTCCTAGCTTTTCTTGCCTTGGCAAGATTTGTTGTGGAGGATCACTGTGCCGGTCAGCCGTCAGTTCGCTTTACCCCGTGTATATGCAGATGACCAACTTTTAATAATGGAAATGGTGTTATTGAGTATTTCAGGGTAGCTGAGAATTTATACAAAAATGCTCTATCGTTTTAACGGATGATGTTAGCATGGCTTGATTTTGGTAGATGATTGCTTGTTTTTACCTCAAACTACTATATTTGAAGAGAAGCGAAGTTTTACTCTAGCTGAGAGATTTATATTGGGGGATGGTTCAGGCAAGCATGGAATAAATTGGGTGCAATGCCACCTGAAGAAGCAATGCAGAAGTACATCGACATTGTTACCGAGCTGTATCCTTCTTGGATTGCTGGCTCAAGTATGGTGAGATCTAATCCTTTGAAGTCCATTTTGCCGGTATTTAAGATTTTGTGAGTCTCCGTTTGAGTAGGTCCTATTTTCTGTGCTTGAATCTGTAGAAGAGCAAAGGCAGTCAAGGTGATGCACCAACTTCAGAGGCCAAAGGACCGATGGGGCCAGTTTTTAGCACATTTGTGCACGAGGAACCTGGAACTGAGTCGTAAGTTGCTTGTATTGCTATTGCTAGGTTGCCTCCTTTAAAGATTAGTTTAACGTTCTCCTTTAGTTTTCTTTGACATTACTTGGAGAACGTTTGTATAGTGCACGTTATACTTTCTTCACCTGCATGTTAGGCTGTAGGCTATCTATCATCATGTATATGTTGTCAATCACTGCGAAAAAAGTTTGTTGAGTTAGGTTTAGTAACTGAAAGTTGGGAACAGACTCCAATAGAGTAAAGAATCTAGAGATGGGTGAGATGGTTGTATTTCGTGTGAAAGATTTTGTACTTATAACCAATCTGTGTCCTGTTTCAGGAAACTTGATGCTATACATGGTTTTGCCAGAGAAGGCGAAACAGAGAATTTGCTTAAATGCATTGAAGGTGGTGTTTCAGTTAATGTGAAAGGTACTTACATCGCTCTTGCAGTCTCTGTTCTGATGACAAGTGCTTGATATCTTCTATTAGCATATCATATTTTGTCTAGGTGCTCACATCACTCTTGCAGTATTGGTTTTTTGAGCTCATTTTCCTTTAGCCTAAATCTTGGCTTGCTGAGGTCTTTGAAAATTGATGATGTGGGGTGGGGTGGGGATATGCAGTTTTTCCTGTACAAAATCTGCACATGTGAGTGGGTGGACGAAAGAAAAATATTTTGTGGTGTAATGCTTTGTCTAAGTGCAACATCATAGTTTGGAGATGGCATCGACAATTGTGGTGACCATCCTTTCTGGCAGTTTTTATTTTACAGCTAGAAGATATGTAGTTGTTATCTTTCAACATCTGCTCAAGTGAGTGATTTTCAGTTGCAAGGAAGCAGCCAACCAAGAATGTCTTGTAAACGATTTGATCCGATATTAGAATAAAGTGGAATGCTTTCCTTCTAAATTTTTATGTATTATTTGAACTATTACACCGAATAATTTTGATTCAACATATGCTGCCTGCTGGCTGTTATCTTGCGACTCTTTGACAAACAATTGTCAAGTTTGGATTTGTGGACTGCTGTTCTTGGTTTTCACTCAATTTTGAAAATTTGCGATGTTTCATTCTCTCTTGGTCAAGGCTCTTAGTTTGTCATTTAAAGAGTAGTGTCAAGTTCCATGCGGTGGTTTCATTCTAGAGGTGGTTTCATTATACCCCCTCAATGGGGGAAAAGTGTGCTATGTCATGTGCTTCATTTAGCTGAGATGGGAGTAAAAAGGAGTATCGGTGTTATGCTTTTTTTCACCCTTTGAGACTGTGTGACATTATTGCAGATAGTGAAGGTAGGACCCCACTGCATTGGGCAGTTGACCGCGGTCATTCAAAGGTTGTGGAACTGCTTGTCAGCAAGGATGCTGATGTAAATGCGAAGGTATTATAGTTATGTTTGCCTGCAGATAAGCTATCCCGCTGCAGTCCTTTTAGGAATGCTTGCAAGAGAAGGAAACAGATATTTGATGGAAAGTAGAACTTTGTTGTCATAATAAATTTAGGATCGGTCAAGGATACTATGTTATGTGCATTTACTCTGGCATAGCATGTGGAGTTATCTCAATGTTCACGTTTAGGTATGTCTTTTGTCCTGTGTGTGGCAGGACGATGAGGGCCAAACTCCGTTGCATTATGCCGTTGTGTGTGACAGAGAAGGAATTGCTGAATTCCTTGTGAAGCAAAATGCGAGCACGGATGTAAAGGACAATGATGGCAACACTCCTCGTGATGTTTGCGAGTCAGATTGGCCCTGGATGCGATCTGCTACAATGCATGCCGACTAATTCCAATTCTAAGTCAGTTCCTTCCTCCTAGGGCCACGAAATGCTCATCTAAATCGCCGCATGATGTACATATGGCTATATAGACTCATCTTCCTAGTTCCTATCAGCATTGTACATGGATATCGGGGGCGCTATCGTCAGTCCTTAGTGCTGTTGTGTATGCATTATCGTTCAGAATGCTTGTCAAATCTCGGTAACGGAGAAATGAAAGTCGTTTCCGGAAGGCATTAATCTAAGATCCTATGGGTTGGGAGGGGGTTTGTGTTTCTGGGATGGTATTTTTGCCTTCGTCTTTATAGTTCTTCCCCTCAAGGAATGGATCTTCTTGTGCAGGGTTCAGGCCGGGTGTCCTGGCAAGGAACACTTGTATCGGCCCGGCCCTACCCCTACCATATCTTTAAATATTATTTGGTGATTGAACTAATGGTCCGTGCACCATTGCTTGCAACTCCTGTTTGAGTTACTCACTTTCTAATTTTTATATGATTAGTTACATCTTATTTGCGTAGAATCGATCAACTCAACCCAGGTTTGTGTCTTAAATAAAAATTGGTAATTTAAAATTGGTTAGTAACCACGTGGGAAAAAATAAAATGGTGAGAAATTCAACTAGAGTTAGGTAATTTCATGCCCGAGTTGGTAACTTTGATGAGAATGGGCGAGTTGTTAGAAAAGCTGGTTATTCGGAAACGATCTAATATATGTTAGTAAATTATTCAAATTAAAGTTGGTAATTTGGTTGAAACAATGTCAAATTTGAATCGAGAGTTGTTTGCTTTTATAAAAGTTGGTCTATAAAAGCTTATAACTCGCAAAATCGAAGAATAGTTCGTTGGTAAAGTAAAGCTAGTTTCGTAAATTTTTTTGAAAGTAGTTGGCGAGAAACTCAAACAGTGTTAGCAATTAGACATAAGAATTGGTAACTTGAATAAAATTTGGTAATTCAGAATTGGCCTTAATTGACGTTGGTAAGTGATTCAAATAAGAGTTGACTATATATTAAATAAAATTGGTAAGTAATTCAAATGAAGTCGATGACTTATTTAAGGAGATGGTAAGTAATTCAATGGTCGAAGAAGAATAGGTAACTCATCCGAGTTAAGAGTGGTAATTTCGTATCAGAATTGGTGAATTTAATATATTGGTCATAAGCCATGCCAACGAAACCTGTAATTTATCGAAATGGTCAGTAATTGCTAGACAATCAAGTAAATTTAATAAGAGCTGGTGATTTACCAACAGCCTATTAATATTTATCTGAAATTTTTCATTACGAGAGAGAATTTTCTTTTTCCAACTATGAAAATCCTAGAATCCTCCTATGAAAATGCGAGGGCTTAAGAAAAATACATTTCATAAAAAAGTGTGCATTGAAAGCCCCTTTATTTGTAGCTATTTGCTATTATTCCCCAGACTTTTCTTCTCTGCCCCTCACTCCTAACCGTCATCAACCGTCTTTCCCGCCCATACCTCCCTTTGCCTCTTCCCTCCATCCCCCCCTCCCTCCATTGCCTCTTCTCTCCGTTTTTTTCTCTCTCTCTCTCCACCCCCGAGCGCCGGAAAATGGTAAAGGCGGTGGTTTACGCCCTTGCCGCCACCGCCTTGATCGCCTTCATAATCTTCTCCCCGGCGGGCCACAAGGGTCGCGACCGCCTCGGCTCGAATCGCCGCCTCGGCATCAGATTATCCCTCCTGAATTTCGACCCCCTCGTGACCGAACTGGAGAGAAGGGGAGAAGGGGAACGCACGGAGCGAGAAGACCATCCGGCGAGCGCAGGAGCCGGTCCTTCGATCGGCGTGGACGAGTATTTAACCGACGAGGGCAAGCTCAACATCACCTCGAGGCTATTGTTCTTGTTCCCGCTGTTGGACAGCGCGCCAAAGGACGGGGCGGTCAGCTTCGACGAGCTCGAGGCATGGAACGTGGGGCAGGCGCGCGACCGGCTGAGCTATCAAATGCGGAAGGAGTTGGTGTTTTTCGACAAGGATGGCGATGGGGCTATTTCCTTCGGGGAGTACCTTCCTCAGTTCTCAGATGAAGACATAGGTGACTTCATGAACAAATTAATCGATCTAATCTTCTTAACTCTTGCTCTGATCGAAGTCGCCATTTAATCCTGAAGAATACAGAGGGAGGCAATCTTTTAAGCAACAGGGTTAATTTAAATCTTCGCCCCATTAACTTCTTGTTAACGCACAAATCATTAGCGAAATCAATGACAAAGTAAAGTTGACAAACGATGAGGTGTTGTGACGATCGAGAAGTGACGCACGGAGGTTTTTCGACAGATAGAAATGGCTCGGCACACGGTGAAGCCGGGTGGTGGAAGGAGCAATTCCTCAACGCCGACGTCGACTGGAATGGAGCTCTCAGTTTCAATGAGTTCACGGAGTATATTTCTATTGCTTCCCCCATTTCTTCTTTTTATTTGTCCCGCCAGAATTCGAAGAAAGCCATTGTGATCGGGGGGTAAAAATCGACATTCTGCTGCAGTTTCTTGCATCCCGAAGATAGTAGCAACACAGAAATCCAGAAATGGCTCCTCGGGCAAAAACTGAAGTAAGGCATGATCCATGATCAGAACTTCAAGTACTTTATCCGTAGATAATGCGAGCTTGCTTTGTCTTTAGCCAAATTGCTAGCTTACTAAATGGGTAATTTTTTGCACGTTGTGAGAAGATTATGCCCCCATTAGATGAACTCATTTTCTTCCTTTTTGCTTTATTTGATCCTGTGCTTTCGGGCGAATGGACTACGACGGTGATGGTAAACTCAACCTCGACGAGTTCACGGATCACATCTATGATATCTACAAGAACTACGTTGAATTTGAAGCCCACGGCGGTCATGTGCCCACACCTGAACAGAAATTCACCGATCTCGATGTGAACGACAATAAGTACGCGTACCGCGTTGCCGTCCATCTTCTTCCTGTTGCTTTGCTCATTTTATGCGCGTGATTAAACTGCCGAGGCCGCGAAGATATTCGCAGCCAATATCTGCTGATGCTCTCATTGACCTCAACATGCAGACTCCTGGAAGTTGAAGAAATGATTCCAATACTCCATTATTTGAATCCTGGAGAGTTATCTCACGCTAAATATTACGCTGCTTATTTGATCCGCGAGGTTAGTAGAAGCTCGTCCTTATAATTAAGATCGGAAATGTAGTTTTTGGAACAGAACATTGAGTGATTGTTATCTGAAAAAGACGTGCGATGACTTCACCGGCCCTCTCATCTTTGCGCTGCGCTAGTTTCAGGCTGACGACAACAAAGACGGTAATTTAAGCCTTGAGGAGATGCTTAATCACGAGGATATGTTCTACACCTCACTCTTTGAGGAGGATGAGGAGGAGGATGAACTGCACGACGAACTCTGAAAATGGATTGCCGTCGCTCAATTTTACTTCTGGCCCTTCCTCCAAAGAGAACTTCTGCATCAGCTGCGGCAGCATCTTTGTTCAAAAAGCTTTCATGAGGCAGAAAACGCGAGAGCGGGAAAGGGAAAGCTTTTCGAGAGAAAAACTAGAACTTTGGAACAAGCAGATGTTATGTGGGTTCCCAAAATTTCCAGTATGACCTGCAAATTTTCGAAAGGACCAGTCATCTAATGAGTTTTTTTTTTTTGACAGATTCAAGTGGGAGTTGCTTCGTCGACTTTTTTGATATTATTGTATGTACTGTATAGGGGTGTTACGACCTTTAAGAGCCTAGAATATCATCGATATGAAGAAGGCTTAGTGAAAATGACAGCAAAAATATCATATGATTCCATCTGGAGGTCCACCTTTCATTTCGCAGGAGAAGCAGATTTGGGGCTTCTTAATCCAAACAGTGTGCTGAAACCAGGTGATAAATCGCTTATTGTGAAATTTTGATGGAACCATTACCAATTGTTCTAAAAACTTAAATTATTAGATGAATGCGTGGTTTAATATTTAATTACTCTAACACTCCCCCTCATGCTTAGTCTGGTCGTTTTGCCTAGTACTAAGTGTGGACATATTTAAACTATTAGATGAAGGCGTGGTTTAATATTTAATTACTCTAATACTCCCCCTCACTTTTAGTCCGGTTGTTTTGTCTGGTACTAAGCATGGATATATTTAATCGGGGAGGCAAATGAGGCCTGAAAAGATTTGAACTCAGGATCTCCAGTTCTGATACTATGTGAGATTTTGGTGGAACCACTACCAACTGTTCTAAAAGTTAATATTTAATTGCTCTAACACTTATGAACAGCGAAAATTAAAAGGTATATGTCACATAAGCTTGTTAATACATTTCCGAAACAAATGCCGCGTTCAAACCTCATCTTTTATCCAAAGCAAACAAATTGAAATGCATCTGTTTAGGTTTATTTATGAGCTTGATCCGACGGCGGAAAGTCCTAACAAAGGACCGTGTCAAACCGAAGGCCATCATTTCGGCTTTTTTTGTCAGTCAGACCATTCCGGTCTACAGGGTTAGGAGAGTCATTTTGAATCATGCGGTGCAGCTAAAACACGGTCGATACGCGATGACTAAAGGTCAATACGAGAAGGCTCTCTTTCCTCTGATTTCCTCGGCAGATGAACGTTGAAAAAGAGAAATTCTTCGAATGCAAATGAGCCCCCACCTCTTACTGTGAGAAATTTTTGCTGAGGAAATCAGCGAGAAGAAATGGTTGGTCCTGTAATGCTTTTGAGGTAGTTCATAGAATGTGCTTGTGCTCCTTTTTCAGTGACAGGACTTCCACCATATAGAAAATGCCTCTCACAAATGCAGAAAGTGGGAGTTGGTTCGATTCCCTCATATTGCTTCTCCTTTTTTGTTTTTGGTCAAAACTGAGTTTCTGTTCAGATTCACTCAAGTTTCATCTTCACCCAGATAATGAAGATTTGAGGAAAAGTAGCCGATTGGATTTGGAAGATAGTGCACTGATCAGTTGAAGGAACACACACACACACAAACACTCGCCAAGAATTTCAAAATGAATAGGACTCACCACTTTCAACAGTCCTCTCTTTCAATTCATGCCATCCAAATCCACAAGGACGTGTCTGATGGCCACCTACCAACTATTGACCTGACCCTCGGTGTTGCACGTTCGTCGTGATCGCCACCGTGGTCATAGCACGACCGTTAAGGTAAGATTGCATAATACAGGTCGTGGATTCAAGTTCGCCCAAATCTAGATGTGGACAGCGTCGCGACCTAGGAGGAACCATTTGGACCGTCATGCAGCATCACCACAAGATTCTAATCAATCACGTCTCGAAGATCATGAACGCTTGTCCCGAGAAAGAGAAACTGACCATGTTCCATGGTCCTGAGGCTTACCTCAGCTTTAGATTTTTAACTTCTATGGTGACTCTTCTCTGCGCAGCTGGGTATGCCCCGTCCGTTAGTCATTTCCTCAAATGGTTACAGCACAAACCCATCTCATCTAAAACCGGGGCATGCATTGAAAGGAGCAAGTCACGTACATGAAGCCTGGAAAGTGATACGGGGACTCTTTAACCCGTTCGACATGCATTACAACTTCTTCGCCATTAAGATAGTACGTGTCACTGACTTTTCGATCGAATTGGAACGAGAGTTCTGCAAAATCATCAAAGTGAACATGACAACTATTATTGCTCAAACTCAAGAAGGAAAGAAAACCATTGAAAAGATCATTAGATCATCCAGTTTATGCACACTAAATGCAACTAATTAGCTCAACACATCAGACTAATCCGAAACAAGTATAACTCCCAAGATGCTTCCTAGTTCCCATGCCCCGAATTCTTGCGCTTAAAAATTAAAATGACGGCACTGTTTTGGAGCCCGGACAACCTTGAACGGTTCCAAAAGTTTAAGAGCTTAAAGCACTTTCATTAGTCAATCAAAACCCATCATTAACCACCCTTCTGCCTACCCAAGCGATGATTAAATCTCTAACTTTTGGTCTTAATAAAGTCCGATTGGTAAGGTATGGACATGTCGAGTTGTCCCCTCTTTTGCTAGTGCTCTTCGCTAATGCCTCGCCAAACCATAGAGAAATCGAAATCATACACAAATTACAGATTCAAATGCTTGCCACTTGATCTCAGATGAGTGCCATTTCCTTTTCCATTCCATGTTCGCGTCTCCATCTAAATCGCTTTTGAAAGTCTCGAAAGCCGAAATGGGAAGATCAGAAGCACAACGTAATAATGTACTAAAATGGCGCTTGGTACCACGGAAAAAGGGAAAGAAAATTCTCCAACGAAAGATGTCGATGTCTTCTTTACATATCTCCCACCAAATGCATTTCATTCTAATTTGGAAAAACATCGAATCGAATGGACGAAAGATTCTACCATGGCTATCTATACATCGAGACATCGATTAGTATCATGCTAATGCAAGCTGATAATTATTCACCTATCGGTGCGGTTAATTGCACGTCGAAGATCAATGAGGAGCCATCGCATGAAATTCCCGCTTGAATTGGGAAGGCACCGAATTGGATCGGACGAAACACCCGATTTCGACCGCCTACGTGCGTCACGTCGGTATTTCCTCGAGGTCGGGTGATAGTAATCAGTTGTACGCATTAGCTTGATTGACCAATGGGAGAAAGTATGCATAGCAATTAGCAGTACCACCAGGACAAGACGAGTCCTTATGCCCATCACACTCAATAAAAGGGCGAGGAGAAGTAAGGATTGACTTATAAAAAAGAAGGTGAAAATTGCCCATTTTTGGAAAAAGCATCAAAAAAGTCTTAAATCTATTGTATTAGTACAAATTCAGTCCTAAACATTTTAATTGGACCAATTTCGTCCTAAACCTTTTCACATTGGTACCAATTCAGTCCATCCGGCCAATTTATACCAGAAATCACTGACGTGGACGCCGGTGGTCCTACGTCACACTACCAGTGCTGACGTGGATTAAACTTATAATTTTTTTAAAAAAATTTCAGATTTTTTTAAATGTTTTTTCAGATTTTTTTCTCTTCCCAAAATTGGTGGGGCCGGCGACCATCATCGGCTAACCATCATTGGCCACAGGCTGGTCTAGGCGAGGGCCACCGCTTCCTCGCCGGCCACAGGCGAGGGCGTCAAGCCCTCGCCTGGATTCAGACGAGGGCCGAAACCGTTGTTTGTTGGCCGACGAGGGCACGACGACCCTTGCCCAGACCAAACGAGGGTCACTGGCCAACCAGTTCTAGGAAGAGAAAAAAAAACATGAAAAAAATCTGAAAAACTATTAAAAAATTTGTTTACGTCAGCTCCGACGATGCCATGTAGGACCACCGACATCCACATCAGTGATTTCCGGCCTAAATTGATCAAATGGACTAAATTGGTATAAATGTGAAAAGGTTTAGAATTAAATTGGTTCAATTGAAAGATTTAAGACCGAATTGGTACCAATACAATGAATTTAAGATTTTTTTCAGTACTTTTCCCGCCCATTTTCTGTACTAAAACAGAGGAAAAAGGAGGTGATAGTTGACAGGTGAACACCCAGAAAATGCCATGCAGATATTGCGGGGACTGTTGCCATCGCCACAACCATCCAAGTGCTTTCTGTTCGGAGAATATGATCAGTGACCGTGACAAGAGGGGCACAGTAGAGTTGACTTCGATCAATGTGGGCTGAAGGGAAAGTATTGCATTCCATCATCATTCTATTGTTGCTGAGTGGGGGTGCACCATGAGTAAAGCTTTTCTCCCTTGTGGCTTTATGCCCACCACTTTGATGTTCAATACGAAGTAAGTACTATAGTACATGCGGCGTGTCGTCTCGATGGTCAATCGTATTTGCATTTGATCCGCCGACGATCAAAGCCATCAACTTCAATTCCTAAACTTACTTTTCGGTACAATTTTAGAGTGACTGGTCGAAATCTTCGCGTGTAATTCATTAGTGCTTTTTTTCATACAGCTTTCTTGATCAGGGAAGGAGTTATATTTCGCATAGTAGGGGCCCCCACACCCACTCATTTTCCATGAATGTTAGAATCATTTGAAGGCTTTCAAGTAATGCTAAACGAATTGAGCATAAAAAAATAAGTTTTTCTCCCATTAATTTTCTCAAAAGAATACGACGTTGAATGTTTTCATTTCAAGTTTGCCCTGAAAAATTAACAAAGCTTAAACAACAACAAAAAATCAGAAAGTAGGAGAATGTAGTTAATTTAATTGCTAAGAACATGTACACTTGATTACTTGTAATCATTCCTTAAATTTTGCACCACCGAGAACAATTCCTAGATCCATTATTGTGATATGTACGTCATAACCGGACATAGACAAGGGCCAAAGACAAAAAGTCCACGGCAAAACGGGAAGTGTCTAGGGACTAAGACTTCAAAAATCCAAAGATGAGGGACGAAACTGCAATAATACTCCTCGATATTTAGAGACCCCGTATGCAAACTTTGCTACGTATAAATGGAAGGCAAACCTCTCCTCCTCCTACACCATTGCCCTGCATCATCCTTAACTGAACAATCTCAGAAGCAGCAAGGATCACATCCATGGCTCCTAAGGTCAAGACCCTTGTTCTTGCTTTCCTGATGTTGCTAGTGATCTCTTTCTCTCTAGGTGAGCATCTCTACCTCAAATCTCAATATTAGCTAGAGAAGATTTCCCATGTCTGCATCAGGGATTCAAAGAATTCAATATATTCAATGCGTAGCAATTTACACAACGGATTTTATTTGTTTTTCGCAGGCTTGTTGGGAAAGTTTGATGGTTCGGAGACAAAACCCTTATTTCGTAAGGTATGGTTTGCACAAAACACTACATCAATAGACATCCTTCATGTAGGTTCTGATATGCATGCATTTTGGAATAATCGATCCTAACCAATGCATGCATGCGAGCATGCAGTTTATACCCAAGAAGAATTGTGAAGTAAGCAGATGCGAAAGTTTACCTATTCTGCCGCAGGGTGACTTAACCGGTGGCACGTGTGTGGTGGCTAGCACGTGTCGCCCCCAGGGTTTACTCCCCGGCTGTCGGCCGTGCGGGAGTTCCCTGGGTTACCAAAAAAAAAAAAAAGTTTACCTGTTCTTGAAGAAGCTGCCTGA
Source organism: Syzygium jambos (assembly GCA_031216235.1). Lineage (NCBI taxonomy): Eukaryota > Viridiplantae > Streptophyta > Magnoliopsida > Myrtales > Myrtaceae > Syzygium > Syzygium jambos. Next base: position 3,735,554 of record CM062230.1, on the reverse strand, counting down.
AGCTGCAGATGTTAATTTTGTTACTTGGTTCTGATTGTACTTCTGTTTGATATAAAGCTTAGTGAAAATAGACTGTACAAAGCTTATCGTTGCTAACATTTCTTTCTTTGTGGATCTCGTCAAAGGATGGTGAAAGACTGAAAATTAGGAAGCTCATGATGGTCGATAGCCTCCTCGACTATGACGACGTGTGTGCCAATCCTAAGCATGATCCCCGAAAGAAGGGCTGCAAGAATGTTCCTTGAGTCTCTCTCTCTCTCTCTCTCGTGAGGATATTAACGTAATGCATAAAGAGACAATATGTATTGTAGCATTGTAGTCGAGTTTCTGTAGAAATATCACGCATTGTAATGCCCATCTTGAGGGTGTAATAATAAACCTCTGAAGTATAATTTTATGATGGAGTACCTAATCTTTTTCGCACTTTGATTATTGTGCGTGCTACCGTGCATTTCCATTCACGACAACAACCGGGATTCGCCTTGCACAAGAGCCGGCACTTGAAAGGAGGGACATCGGGAAGAAAACAGGGACATCGCTGAAATTTCACCGTCTATTGCTCTAAGGTTTTCTTTGGAAAACTATGCATAGAATGAAAGGTTTCCTACCTAACTGTCTGAAACAAGGAAAATGTCCCCCGTTGCATGTGAATGCTACTCAAGCAGATGAGGAAATTGTCTACTAGCTCAATTTCTGAAGCTCACACTTATAAGACGATATCCACTTCGTGCTAATGACATCATATGATGATGCTAATTGCAGAATGGTGTCATCAGCATCAATTGTCTGCGAATTCGCACATGAACCATCCAAACTTATCTACATATGACTTATTATCTTGCTTATAGTCTCTCATAATGAAATCTGTACCTATAGCAGAAGGGAAAACGGATGTGAACCCAAAAATATTATATGGTCTTTCCAAGTTGAAGAGCAAGCAAGAGTAAACAAGGGACAGTGTTCTGTCTAGATTCATAAAACCAATACCTCAATCCACTGTCCACTCTGGTAACCAATCCTGTTTTAGTAGAAACCTCATGTTTTAATTTAGCTAAGATATGTATGTGTATATGCACATTATATACTGTAATAGTAAGATGCATCAATGACAATAACTCGAAAATGATCAAGATTACAAGGTCCAGTTGGCTGCTATCGTTACACGGAGACTCTGGACGCTCAGGTAAATTCCTCTTTCAAGTAACCAGGCCCGGGTATGAAGGGATCAGTCTCCATATATGCCTCTGGTCGATAAAACCCAGAATCGTTCACACGGTTACTGAGCACATGAAGGATGGCTTTCTTAGTGCCACCGTATTCATCCCTGTTGTTCTCAACATACTCCTTCGCCTCAGCCGCGACATCATTAATGAATTCAAACCGATTATCCTCTGACAGCAGAAGCCTCTCGATGTCCATCGTCAATAGCTTTCCCGTTTCCTTTATTTTCCTCTCCTGCTCCTCGAGGAAAGGAATCCTCTCCATTTTGTATTGCAACAAGTCATCTTTCTTTGTCTGCCAAGATAAAAGAAAACTTCTAGGCAAGAGCTAAAGCAAAAAAACTATCCTGTCCATAACAATAGCATAAATTCTTGAATAAAATTGAGCTGGCAAAGCATGGACTTTGATGGTCCAAAAATAACAAAAGGATCTACAGTGAAATTACTTTCGAGATATTCAAAGCAGTCAAATCCTCGAGTTACAGATCACACGACAAGGTTTCAGCTACAGACATGAGTCAGCCAGCAACTTTATCTTAGCCTTTCCACTGAAGAATTCTGGCCAAAAATATCATCTTGCGATAGTGCATATCAAGTGCACCCCATTCCACATAAAACCAGGTGGAGTTAAGACTCTAGGCCGTATTAAAATGAACCATGACTACTGTGATACAACATATATGCGACAGACAAGGCAGGTAAAGTAATCTCTCTAACAAATGTCTGGTGGCAGAGTGTGCTGTTAAACACACCCAAGGATAGGTGCTGGCCAATATGGTAAGAACAAATGACGAATGACGGAAATAGGTAGATAAACCAGAGTGCAACGGGAGCATTTAATTAGATCAGCAAAAGTATAAGTTGGACAAAATGAACCAATTCAGAAAGTACGCGCAGAGTAACCTTAACATATACTTTGCGCAATGCAAGCAATTCGTCAATTCATTGAAGTCAGTCATATCAATAATTCGGCCATGAAAAACTTCGTATCATTTTATCACTACCCACATCCCCTATCCTTCAAGTAGCCATTAAATGCTCCATAAATTTTGTCGATGTTGCGAAATGTCGTTAATACGCACAATTTGTCCCCATGTTTCACCGACTACACCAAAAGGAAAATGTTCAACGCGGAGAACCAGGACTCTAACTGAACCTATAGAGCAGAGAGAACCAAGCTGCGCGCTTCACAAGCAAGACCAATCAACCACGCCAGGAAAACCAAAATGCCCTGCAAACTCGATTCCTCCTCCCCATATTCCTTCTTGACTCCGAGGATTAAAACTAATCCAGCTAGAACCCCGAACACATCCCTATCAGCTCACACAAGTTCTCGCACGTTCAGACACACATTACAACCTAGACCAGAATCACGATCCGAAGCTTAACCGCCTTTGCCCAACCAGCACCGAAAGCGAAACACCCCGACCAGTTCCACTTTCTCCACATTGACAGTGCCCCCACAAAAACCCACAAAAGCCTTCAAAAGAATTAGGCAAGGAGCAAGCAAAACGCACCAGCTTCCTCCGCCGCCACACCCGCCGGCCGCGCCCGCCGCTCCGCGACTGCGAAACTACCTACAAACAACGAGACGCAGGCCAAAACTTTCACGTTCCAACGAGAGAACCACAACCGCCGTGCTGCTTACATAACGACAATACCCACAAAAAACCAGCGAGAGAGAGAGGGAGGGAGAGGGAGAGAGAGACCAAAAGCGGCGCCTTCGACGAAAGTGCCTGCGTCCGTGCATCCACCCATCGGATCTGCAACAAAAGGACCGATTTTTACGTCTTAAACATCATAGCGAGGTGTTTCGGGAGTTGGGTTCAGCTGGAAAATGAAGGGCAGACCGGCGAGCTTGTCGACGGCGCAGCGAAAGGAAGGGAGCAGGAGCAGAGAGCCATGGCCAAGTCCTTCTTCCGCCTGCGAGACCAGATTCCACATGTCCACTCTCTCTCTCTCTCTCTCTCTCCTAGACTTTGTCAATGGGCGCCGCCGCCGGAAGACATGCCCGGCCCGCCCCCAAAAATGATCGGGCTTGGCCCGGATTCCTTTCTATGCACAGGTGTACGGCCCTGACCCGGCCCGGCCCATCATCTTTAATAATAAAGGAGTTGCTTTTTTTTTTTTGAAGAAAGCCTTTCATTATAAGTAATTTATTTCATCTCTTTGATGGTTAATTTATATAGTTTGCACGGACTTTTTTTTCGTTTTCTGGGCATAAATATATGAAGGGAAATTATATATAACTCCCATGGGCCTGCGCGGACGTTTGACCAAACCGATAAGGCCATGCAAAGTTCAGTCCACAATGAGCTCGGCCTCGATTCATTCGATGAGCCTATATGATTCAAATTGAGGCAATCTTTTTATATTCGCAACCGGCAATCCGGTACGAGCAGGTTTTGGCTTTGCCCCTTTCCGCCTATTAGGGGGATAGATTTGGAACCCTGTACAAGGCGCGCTAGGTACCGGTACCGCGTCCTTTACAGTAATGCCAAGGATATAAAGACGGGCAACTTCCTCGAGCACTTTTACGTTTGTCTTTTCTCTTTACACTATAAAACGAGTGATATTTTTTTTTTCGCGCTCGGGGTTTCGTTCCAAATTATATCCATCCAATTGAGTTCGCTGATTCATTGGTGTGGCGTGACGAGACTATTCGTCTATTTTTCGGCACTAGCACGAAATTCGAAATGCAACTATTATCGGTACATGTTATACGTGCTTCGCAAAAAAAAAAAAGAGGAAAATCTCACCAGAAATTCTAAAGTATACCTACCATGAGTCCGTGACACATTTACCTCGTACTTTTTTTTGTGACGCACGAAACCTCCAGACTTATACACACGTGATATATTTACCAAAAAAAAAACTTGCGACACAAAAATCTCCGTACTTCTACCCTGTGATGCATTTACCTCGAATAATTTGTTTGACAGTAAAAACCTCAAATTTGTATTAGTGCGACATATTTACCTCAAATGTGTCACATTGATATAAGTTTTGGATAAATGCGTCACATGGGCACAAGTTTTAAGTTTTTTGTGTTACAAAATTTTGTGATAAATGTGTCGCAGTGGGTAGAATTAGGTTTTTGACAACTTTTTTCCGAAAGGAGGAAAAAAAACACAATGAAACTTACTTTTTTGGTAAATTTTCATGAAATATTGACTATATGAAAAACAATAGAATAAATCTAAAAGGTTAATACCACGAAAAACCCCAAACTGGTACACCTGTGGCAAATTTACTCCCAAATTATTTTTTGACCACAAAAACCCCCAAACCGGTATATTTGTGACAATTTTACCTCGAACTAATTTTTTGAGCACCAAAAACCCCAAACTGAATCTTTTGTAACAATTTTACCCCGAACTAATTTTTTGACCACCAAAAATCTAAAACTGGTACAATTTTGACAAATTTACCTTTCGTTAGTTTCCGTTAAATTTTACTATTAAATTAATAAGTTTGATGATAAGTGATAATTGACGATTATATCAATTTGGGGCTTTACCCCTCTGTTTATCACAAGTTTACCAATTTGTGATTTTTCATGATATTAATCAAATTAAACGGACACTAATAGAGAGTAAATTTGCCACAAGTGTATCGGTTTGAAATTTTTTGTAGTCAAAAAATTAGTTCGGAATAAAATTATCACAAGTATACCAGTGTGGGGCTTTTGATAGTCAAAAAAATATTTCGCAATAAATTTATCGCAGATGTACCAATTTAAGGTTTTTGGTAGTCAAAAAATTAATTCGAAATACCACCCGCCTATGTGGCGCTGCTAGAGCGCGCACTCTTTCTCTCACAAAAGGTTGAGTGTTCAAATCCCGGGCGTCACAGGGTGACTTAACCGGTGGCACGTGTGTGGTGGCTAGCACGTGTCGCCCCCAAGGTTTACTCCCCGGCTGTCGGCCGTGCGGGGTTCCCTGAATTATCAAAAAAAATAATAATTCGGGATAAAATTATTATAGGTATATCAGTTTGAAATTTTTCGTAGTATTAATTCAAATATAAATTGTTCCGTCCAAAAAGGGCGGCGTTTGATGGACACGCGCCTCTGTGCGCCACTCAGCCTCCCACCAGCACTAGCCAATCACGTCGCGTCACGCTCCCCTCCAAAACCACTCCGCCCAATAACGATCAAAAAACGGCACAGCGACGCCCGCAAAACGACACCGCCTAGCCGACGAGGGCCCCCACTACCTTTCGACTTTCGCCTTCGCCGCAGCAGTAAAATTTCCAATCATCAACAGCGACTGATCCGAGTGGGAAGTTCGCAGTAGAAAGACCGCAAAGCTCCTCCACCTTGACTCATCTCCTCCTCTCCCTCGCCGGCGATTCCTCTCCCTCGATCTCGAAGCCGCGCGAGAAGAAACACCTCTTTCGCCGGAGGGAAGTTCGAGCGAGCTCGATCTCCGGCGAAGGCGAAGGGCGAACCCCGAATCGAGCTGTCCATAAGCATTCGTCGGAGCCAAAACCCTAAACTGGCCGCGGCGGAGGGGATGGGTTGTTGGATTTTAAATCGGGAATCGGACTTGCTGGACACGATGACGGTGGAGGTGGTTGTGACCATCGCTGACTTATGATTCTTCCAAATACGAGTACGGAACCGGAACCGGAACCGGAATCGGAACCCTAGCTATGGAGAGATCCAGATCCAAGAGGAGCTACTACTACGATAATGACTACGATTCCGAGGCCTCCGGCCGGGCCAAGCCCCGGTACAACAACCACCACCACTCCTCCCCCGGCCCGGCCGCCGCCGCGCACCGGCACCGCGGCGGCGGCGGCGGAGGGGGCGGTGGCGGCGGCGGGGGACACCGGCAGGACTCGTCCCTCATGGTTACCACGAGCTACCGGATACTCTGCCACGACGCCAAGGCCGGGGGCGTGATCGGCAAGTCCGGCTCCATCATCAAGTCCATAAGGCAGCACACGGGCGCGTGGATCAACGTCCACGAGCTCGTCGGCGGGGACAGCGAGCGGATCATCGAGATCTCGGACACGCGGAGGCGGGACCCCGACGGGCGAATGCCGGCCTTCTCGCCAGCGCAGGAGGCGCTGCTGTTGATTCACGAGAGGATTATGGAGAGCGACGCGTACGGCGGTGGGGAGTACGAGGACGGAGGGGGCGGGAACCGGGCGGTGACGAGGCTCGTCGTGTCGAGGATGCACGTGGGGAGCTTGTTGGGGAAAGGAGGGAAGATCATTGAGCAGATGAGGGTTGAGACCAAGACTCAGATTAGGATTTTGCCCCGAGATCACACATTGCCTCGATGCGTTACCATGGCCGAGGAGATTGTTCAGGTTTGCGGATTAAATTCGGCTAAAAAGTAGAAAAAGTAACAGAACTTAAAGCTTTCGGGCTGTGAGGGAGATGATTACGAATGTTGAAGTGATTGGGACAGTCTGCGTGTGCGTTTGTTGGTTGATTGGTGAACTTGGGCTGTGAATGTAGTCGTCGATGTTTCCACTTGCTCCTCGGTGCTTGTGCGTAACTTCCTTTATTTGGCCCTGACCAGACGTGCGAGCAAAATCTTTCTTAAGATGCTGATCTGAAATAAAAATCTGTTCAATGGGAAAGTAATGATTTTTTGGGCGATTCGCACATGTTGATCTGTTAATGAGAAGTAAAATGCCAAGCACTTGCTGGAGTTGGACATATCTGTCCTTTTAAAGTTTTCCTTTTTAAGTCGTTGATTGAGGAAGTGTAGAATAATCGCTCTGTTGGCTCTTGGAGTTAATGGTCGTGAATGGTTTAAATGCTTCTAATGAATTCCAGTTTTGACGTTTTGCCCTCCCTACACACCTTTGACTTGTCTACAGAATGTCAAAGCTGCTCCCTGCTTTAATTCAGAATGCAGGTTTCTCTGTGCCCTTGCGTTCATGCAAAAGTAGCCAAAAGTTTTGCAGCCTATTTGTGTGCTGTAGGATGACTTAAACTGACTCACGAATCTGAGAATCACAGAGGAAGATAATAGCTAAAGTGAATCGGATGCATGTTCAGACTTTGCAAGTTACATGTCTATTCCAAAGACAGAAAAAGACTTCCATGGATTAGCCTGTAACCACTGATACTTGTCAAATGTTGATCCTTAGCATCAGTGTCTGCAACTGCTTGTCTTTGTTTTTGTTACTCAATACCTTTAAATTTGTATATCGTGTACTCACTGCTGAATTTTCGTAATGAATTAGTAGCTCACTATGATTCTTGCTGTTTGTCGGTTTGAATTTAATCAGCTGAATGCATTCCTCTTTTTCGGCCAATGCCTCATGCTGGACCAAATTTATCAGATTGGTCCTCCCTAAAATTTTACCATGTCATTCCAGATTGCCCTTTCTCTTTTTCAACGGACCACTACAACAAATTCACATCTTTTTGCCAGAGTATGTTGATTCGTGAATCACATGTGCAAACTGGCTTAACGAGTGTTCATGAAGATGAGCACATAAGTTCAGTATGTTTGTTGGTGGTGTTGAGCATCAAAATATCTGTGCATTTGGGTTGGACTTTCTATCAATACCTATATGGTCTTCTAGAAACCTTGAAGAGTAATAATTGGAGCTAAACGATCTGACACTTCAACTTCTGATAATTGCATATGCTGATGCCTTGATATCTAAACTGGTCTACCTCACATTATGAAGTTGAGATTATTTTTTGATGTGTCTCTAATTTACATTGTCACCCGTAGGTTGTAGGTGATGTGAATGCTGTGAAGCATGCAATATCAATTATTTCACATCGCTTGAGGGAGAGTCAACATCGTGACCGCAGTCATTTTCATGGGAGGATTCATTCACCGGAGCGGTTCCCTTCTGATGATGAGTTCATTCCTCACATGAGCAACTCAACACGCCGTTCATCTGGCGATGGGACTTCATATGGTTCACGGCCCAGTCTGACCAATGCAAGGAGCAATAACTACATCTCTCGTTCATCTGGTTTACCAACAGAGTCTGAGGCTGCTTCCATGACTGATGACATGCAGCCACTGGATGGGGATGAACTTGTGTTTCGAATCTTGTGTCCAATTGGAAAGATCGATAAGGTTGCTGGAGAATCTGTTGGAATTATAGAATTACTCAGAAATGATGTTGGTGTGGATGTAAAGATTTGTGACCCTGTGGCTGGCTCAGATGAACAAGTGATTATTATTTCATCTGAGGAGGTAATTGCCTTTCAGAAACTTCCTTTTCCTGTCTAGAGATGCATTTTAACTGATGCAGCGCAATTGGAATTGTAAGATTCTGCAGACTACAGCTCAGAAATGGTAGCATAAGAATTTCAAATTTGGATGATCTACCTTGGGATGTGGTATGCTGAATTGTAAATTTCTGAGAAGGTTTCTTTTTTAATTGTTTGATTAGGGTCCTGATGATGAACTCTTTCCAGCCCAAGAAGCTTTGTTGCACATCCAAACTCGAATTGTCGATCTTTTTCCTGATAAAGACAACATTATAACCACAAGGTTGCTTGTGCCATCTAGTGATATTGGGTGCTTAGAGGGAAAAGACGGACCTCTGTATGAGATAAAGAAATTGACCGGTGCAAGTGTACAGATTATTCCAAAAGGAGATCTTCCTGGCAGTGCTTTTGCGGATGATGAGCTTGTTCAGGTTTGGTTCATAGGCTACTGATTACTGGAATGGCTAATGCATGCTGCTTTTATCTTCACTTGCATGCTAGTCTTGAGCTTGCTGCAAGTCCAAAAGGTTAATTATATGCATTGTTTACCATGTGTGTGCAAGATAAGTCCTCAAAGTAGGTTTCTAGATCCGTATTCTCCATTTTGGTGCCTTCAATATCTCTATTCTGGGAAGGTCAATGTACTGGAACTCTCTCACCTCTATGTGCCTTCTGTTTCTATCTTGTGTCGCTGATGGGTATCGTCAACCCCACGTGGGCTTTCATTGTTGCTTCAAGTTGTGTACCTGTGAATGGCAGGACTGACGGGATTAATTTTTATCTGCAGTACGGCTTAGCTGCTTCCTTTTCTCTGCAGATTGTGGGGGAGATAAAATCAGCTAGGGAAGCCCTTGTTGAGGTGACATCAATATTACGGAACCATTTCTTCAGGGAACTTTCCGAAAAAGACTCACCTCCTCCTCCTGAAATTGAGCCGATTCCTTCCAATAGTATTACTAATCGCGAAGCTCAAGCCACACCTGATCCTGTGACAGCAACCCAGCTGGGAGTGCAAAATGTTGCAACAGCACAGCCATCAAAGGTTGCCTATGTCAACGATTTAGCATACCATGTGTTCTCCCTAATTTTCCCGCTGATTTTGTTACTCTCTTTAGTTGTTGGGTTGTGCTTGGCTTGTCATTGCACTTCGATTTTCCCTTTCTTTTATGGGCTTTCTGCATGATACTGACGAGCTGAAGCAGTGAGTGTCATCCTTGGTTCCACTTGTGGAAGACATTCTTCCCATTGTTCATCTGGCAAAATGCCAAGGCTACCTTAAATGTAGATCTAATACAACGAAGTAATAATCGCCATTTGAGGAACAGTTTGAATGTTTGTATTACTCATTGTCAAATGACATTTTGTAGGACAATGGGAGTTCTGCCTCTGAGACGGGAAGGCGTAATGAAGGTGAGAGTCGTGAAGATGCCCCTAGTTTGAGCAGGTAATAATTTCCTTGCATATGATACCTTCCACAGCAATGTTGCCAAATTTTTTCTGCAGTATAAATGCGCCCCTCTCTTTTTCCATAGGTTACCTGCTGTTACGCTTGTCACACGGAGTACCCTCGAAGTTGTCATACCAGAGTATGCAGTTCCAAAGCTGATAGCAAAATCCAAAAGTAAGCTGTCTCAGATAAGCGAGGTAAGTTTGCAGTTCTTCTACATCCACCTGATATCATCTGGTTAATCGGGTGAAATGTTTGATCCGTGACTGAGTTTGCTTGGAGCAGTTGTCAGGGGCCAGTGTAATCCTGCTAGAGGATAACCCAGAGGCAACTCAGAAGGTTATTCAGTTATCCGGTACTCCGGAGCAGGCCGAGAGAGCCCAGAGTCTGCTGCAAGGGTTTATTTTGAGCAGTAAGGCTTTCTTTTGCTCTATTGCACTCGCATCTGCTTTTGCAACCAAACTGGAACATACTGACTCCTTCATTTGTGTTCTTCTCATTTGGCCTGAAAGTTTCCAAATATATATATATATATATATATTTTGTCTGACCTGCAATGACATGCTTCTTTCATCTCTCCTCAATTTTCAGCTCAAGAAGACGGGCCTTGAAATTATTCTGGAAAATGGCAATTAGCTGTAGAACTTGTTGTAGCTGGCTTTGAAGCCAGTTCCTCGAAGAGTACGTCTGCCAATCCGACTTGCCATTGGTACATGCCGGCCGACAAAAAAGTGTTGGGGAGCTTTGTTCCAAAATTTGGGTCATAACCTATTCTAATGCTTCTTGAGGAGGTTGTGGTTTCCATCTGTGGGAATCACCCCCTGATCGTTTCCTCTGCCACTGTAAATGCAGTGCTTTTATCTTATGTTCAATTTTCCCTTAGGGATGAGAAATGCAGTGCCTTCAATGAATCTGCAGTTACACTTCACGTCCTCTGCAACTCGTGTTCCTGTGGTTTCCCTTTTCGTTCCGGTCCACTATGTTTTAACCTAAAATTTGCTGCAGGTCGAAGTGGATACCTCAGGGAAGAAGAGCATGCCCCAGAAACCGCGAATGCTCTTTCTCGGAATCTGGAAAGTAAAAAATTCCACTTTTTTTAATGACAAATCATCAATAATCCTTAACCAGAGTGCTAATGAAATGACCTTGGATCGGATGTGATTGCCAACTTGAGTCCAAGAGCTCGCAAGTACAGGTGCTCTCGGTTGCCAGTTACTCAATGGAGTTTGACCTGCCATTTTCAGCTTCTCAATTGAAAACTCCATGGTTGAAGCCGAGCAACAAGGTATTCCTAAACAGGAATAGGACAATGAAGAGGGAAATGAGGAAAAAACCTAGGAATGAGTAAAACGCCAGATTCCGCCAGACCTGTATAACTCCAGACACAGGTGTTAATATGGGATTTATTGTCGGCCCATGCATTGAGGATAATTACGTTATACAGCTGGCTTTGAACACGACCTGGAATTCAAGCCGCCAACGTCCGGTCTACGGTACAATACAGTGAGACGTGAACGAGAAAAGAGCCAGAACATGGAGGGAATCTGTTCTTACTTATCTCGCCAATGAGTGCCGGTTTCATGATGAGTTGCTTATCCAGTTATCCATCGATAAGATATCCGCATGAAGCGAGCGACTATTCGATTGTAAAACATACCGCGATGACACTTTGCATTCCATTGACCATCTTGTGCTTGCTGTCCTATTGCTATCTTATCTTTCCCCCACTTCCACCGAGGTGAAACTTCTACTTCTTGTCGTTCATCCGAACTCTGATAAGACGCGAACGAGGGTCTCGACATGGTATTACTTTGAATTGACGGGCTAGAGAATCGAATCTATATTTCGTGGTCAACCTGAACATCCGAGCCTCTTTCTTTATCTAATAAGCCGACTTCACAGGGGTAAATGGGTGTTTCTTTTCGCTATAGCTTGTGCAAATGTCTTGTTAGCTCTAAATTAAAACATAATGGCAGTCTGGTTTAAGCTTTCTTAGGCAAATGTTACTGTTATAATCGGGCTTTGCCCCTTTTCTCACCACAAAAAAAAAAAATCGTAATGCCGGTCTTCTTCCATTAGGGGTAGATACAACGTCGGTATAATAACTCGGGAATCTTGAAGGCACCAATCATAATCGAGAAAAGTTAGTAAATAATCTTATTTGTTTTTTTTTTGTCTCTGTACAATTAATTATAAAAAAACCAACGTTACTTTTTTCTCATGCCCAAGCATCCTGCCATGAACCTTTTTGGTTCAATTTTCTTTGGACAAAAGTCACCAAAAACTTTAAACAATGCCCGTTACGATACATTTATTCTAAACTTTTCATGCGACACTAAAAATCACAAACATGTATCGATGTGACATATTTATCTTCGTTAAAATTCTGTTAATGAGAAACGTTAAAAATATGTTAACATAATAAAAACGACGATATTTTGACTAAAAGATCATCTAACAGAACATCGATCGGAGATAAATGTGTCACATAAATACAAGTTTCGGATATTTTATGTCACGAGAAATAAATTTTGAGTAAATGTGTCACAGTGAGTATCATTTGGAGTCTTTAATGTCACAAAAGAAAATTCAGAGTAAATATGTCAGATAGGCATAGGTTGAGGTCTTTTTACAGCTTTTTTTTATATCATTTTCTTTATCGGTACGTGACTTTTTCATATAATCTCATCGCAACTCACTAATCAACGCGGATAGGTCAATTCGACACAACACCCACTTTATTGTGATCAATAACCCGTTCTTGTTTATGAAAAGACAAACCACTTGCTTCCGGCTTCCGATTTCAATCGGATAGCAAAATGAACCTTAAAGTAAAGCCTTCGGTGCTCTTTCCACGCGTTGCTTTCGGTCACACATGGTTTCGAGAAGATGTCAAATCGTCATTGCCATGGAAAGAAGGGTTCAAAAAAGGGGGGTTGACTTTCTTCATCTGCTTTGTTGCTGACCCAGTTTGATCTTCTGGCCCATCGCCCGATGTGCTTTGTTTTGGCCCACATTACTAAACCTTTTTCTATAGATAAAATTCCCAACGGGTTTGACATTTGATTTTTTTTTAACCCTCTTTTTGGTGAATTTTTTAATTTCTAGCTTTCACAATCTCATGTTTAACTATAGCTTCGACTTCAATGGCCAAGTCTAAACGAAGGAGTTGGCTGCTTAAAATCAATCGGGGGGGCGACGGAGTCCTCGATTCTCGCTCTAACTTTTGGTCTCAAAGAGGGGCCAAAACGGCCCCGAATTTAGGCGATTGCGCACGTGCCAAGCACGTGGTTCTCGACAACATTTGGCAAAGCGGAATTAGCTGGTGATGAAGAATCGACAGGGTGGAGGCGGACAAAAAGTGAGAATTGGAAGTTGCTTGAAAACAGGTGAGTGCTCGAGAAGAAACGTAATTGTAATTACGGGTCGAGCCGACTTGTATTGGTCGCTTGGCATCTGCCTTACGAGCGTGACAGCATCTCTCGATCGAATTGTTTTTTCTCTCCAAACCCGCCGTGCTTGAAAAACCTACCAATTGCACTCCCACTTCAATCTCTATATCGAATTTTAAACCGGTTGTTAACATGCATAAACGTGGATTTTCGCTCTATGGTCAACAATGTGCTAGATGAAGGCAGTCCACCGCGCCTGATGTACCAGGTGTTGCGATAATACCCTGTTAGCAATGTCATTAGCAAACTAATGATCATAATGACTAGTTACTTATAGCGGGAGTATAATTGAATCTCGCATCAAAGTCTCGGAGTAAAACATGTTGTTATAGTACTGGACCCTAGCAAGTCCTTAAAAGGCTACGTCTCAATACTTTGGGGTTGCAAAAAGAAAAAGGGGTATTCCCTCTCTTTAGAGAAAAAAAAGATACGGAGGGAATGAGGGGTACCGGGCATGCGAGTACCGGCACGTTAAAATAAGGAATACATCCGTGGAGCCCATCCGGTGTAATCGAGATAGGCCGTGAAGGGGCCCCACCATAATTGAACGAACCCTTTGTGAGCATGGTTTAGGCAGATTTCCCAACGATGCTCCAGGACATTTTTAAGGAATGAAGTGGCAGTGAAGATGCTCACTGGATCATCTTGGGTGGTATTGATGAAAACTGGTAAGATCATGCCATCACAATTACAAAGATGGCGACATGAGCCCCTCATTGGTAATAACGATGACATTTGTACGGTGGTAAGTCATTGTTCCGTGGATGTTGATGGAGGGAACGAGGAGAAGATTACACGAATTCTGTGAGACTCTTTATTTCTTGGACGTGAGGTCCATGCTTTATCAAATTTTGAAATGCGTTCTTCACGATGAGAATTGTCTTTTTACACAAATCAATTGTGCGAATGACGTGATATAATTGGCCAATCATATTAATTATGTGTTTATATTACTATTATTTCTCGTTGGAACTAATGAATGCACTTTTTTCTTAATTTCTTTTTTTTTCTATGTCAATGTTGGGTGGTGAATTGGGTATAGAAATACTTGCTCCAATTAATTTTGCAAAGCACTTTCCAATCGACTTAAAATTTAAAAAAATTCTAGAAGCATAGAAACTAGGGGTGAGTAATCAGGCCGGTTCACAAAGGGATCGGCCTTTCCCGGTCAGTTCACAAAGGAACCGGTCCTATTCCCGATTCTAAATATTGGGAACCGATTTGATTGGCATGGTTCCCGATTCTACCTAAGGAAACCAGAATTTGAAACTTGCAAGACCGATTCAGGATAGAACTTGAAACCATAACCGCAAGTAAGCTATTCAGCTCCCCTTTTAAAACAGGAAAATATTTGTTGAAATTGAATTTGTTTTACATATTATCCTTAAGTATAAATAATTGTATCCATATTTGATATGCATAAAAAACCAAAACAAAACAAAAAAATATATATACTCCGCTTAGTTCCATGGTACCAAGGTTTGTTCTCAACTCCAAAAATTGAGAACTGACCTTAACGGGGTAGATTTCAAGTTCTAACTTTGGGATATACCCACATCCAAAATCGATCGCTCCTAATAAAAATGCAAGCATTTATCATTTAGCATTTTCGACCCGAGTCTATCAGATCGATCAATCGGGAAGAAGGACATAAACCTTTGATCCCAAGTATAGGCATCCGACCATATTCCTCATCAGGGACTTTTGCGAACGCTTTTCAACAGAAGGAGCTCGGTTAATGGCCATAAATAACAAGAAATTGGGAAACCAAGTCCTGGTACTTTTTTGCCACCCCAATCCCAACTAATCAATTTCCCAACAATAAAAAAACAAAACAATAAAATAAAAAAACAAAAACAAAAACAAATCTTGTTCTTCGCAGCGTCGTCGTCCCGACGTCGAACTTTGACTTTGAAAGCCGACCACCCCTTCCAGACATTCATCCGCTTATAATATAATCCTGCACGCGTGCCCATCTTCTCCTCCCTCTCTCTCTCTCTCTCTCTCTCTCTGGTGTTTCTCCACAGCCAATTCGATTCCTATTCTCTCTCCAACACCGCCGGGAAAACCCGGAAAGGAAGAAGAAGGGAAGGAACACAGCGAACGGAATTCTGATCCTCCGACGCCCGCCGGGGAAGAGGAAGAGAGGCGCGATGCCGTTCTGCGAGGTGCGCAACAATGGCATTAAGCTCTTCTACCGGACCTACGGCGCCGGACCCGTCAAAGTCCTCCTCATCATCGGTGAATATAGCATTCCGGTTTCCGTTGATCGGTTCTTGGTTTTTTTTCTTTTTCTTTATTTTTTTTGGGTGGGGGGGGGGGGTGGGGGTGTTGAATTTTCATGTGGGTCGTTTCCGGTGGATCGTTTCTTGATTTGGCGGGGTGGCCGATGGGCAGGATTGGCCGGGACCCACGAGTCTTGGGGTCCCCAGATTAGGGGGCTGGCGGGCACGGACGCGCCCAACGACGGCGGCGACGATCCGGCGGCCGGCGAGGGCGGAGCCGGCAATGGGAGCGGCGGGGACGGCGGCGGGATCGAGGTCTGCGCCTTCGATAATCGCGGCATGGGTCGGAGCTCCGTGCCCACCAAGAAGGCATCGTACACGTGAGTTTTCTTTCGTTTGCTTGATGTCGGATTGCCGATGATGATGGCTCTTGCCGTGCGTTTGTGTCGGTCTGTTTAATGCACCGGCATTGTTGAAGGCGTAGGAATAGTATCCTTCTTGCATTTCTCGGGATGCTTCTTCTCCCTCTTCTCCTGTCCACTCTATCTTTTTATGTTAGTTTCTTTTTTCTTTTTCTTTTTCTTTGGTTTGACAGGCCTCTATTAACCTCGAAATGATTCAACGTGTGCAAGTTTGAAGTTCTCTCCTTTCGTATGTCGTTCATAAGCTTCTTTGGTAATCTTTCGCTTAGACTTCCAGCTTTTAAAGCTGTTTCAGCAGTTAGGAAAGGAAACCGACTGCATTTTTGCATAGGGAATTGAGTCATTTGAACGATTGCTTCCTTATTTCTTTATTGAAAGTAGGGAAGAGTCAGTATCCATCTCTGAATAATTGTCTCATCTGATGCAAGATTGAGCCTCGTGGTTTGAATGAGTAAAAACGTTGAATTGCGGAGATTGAGGATTTGTTTGACTTTTCCTGAGATACATGTTCCCAACCAACTAAACAATAATGTGGTTTCTGGCCAAAGTTGACTTCATCATTCTAGAAAATTGGGAATGGTTGGTGCAGAACAAAGATAATGGCAAAGGATGCAATCGCGATAATGGATCATTTGGGCTGGAAGGAAGCCCATGTCTTTGGCCATTCAATGGGTGAGTCTTCACTTCACCTGAACTTTGACAATATGGAGGTTTCATTTTAGTGTCCTTTTGCATTTGAAAGCAACCCAATTTGTTTGAACATAGGCTAGATTTATTTGGTGGCAATCAAACTCCCAAGAATCTCAATATGTGCAGTTTCCTTTGTTCTTTTCTTATGATTCATTTTTGATTGGTTGTGAAACAGGGGCGATGATCGCTTGCAAACTGGCTGCTATGGTGCCCAAAAGAATTCTTTCACTAGCTGTTCTTAATGTAACTGGTGGAGGTTTCGAATGTTTTCCCAAGGTAGAATGTCTTTTCTTTTTCGAAATTGTAAACCTTGTTCCTTGACCATGTTGTGCCAATGTGTGGAGTTGATAGTTACCTGTGCATATTCAAAATGTTTTACTTTGAATGAATGCCCATCAAAGCAACCAGCTCAAGGTATATACTTAGAAACCAAGCAGTAGCAGGATGTAGTCGTGCAATAAATGCCAACCATCGGTCACATATACACAGGATACCATATTTCTGTATTGATTAGATGTTCATTAAACAGTATCCTGATGTCAGTGTTGTTGTTGATTAGGTGTTGGCAACCAGAGATCACGCATCTGGTGCAATAATGTCTGTTCAGGCTGTATTAACAGGATGGGCATTGCATAGACAGATATGGAAAAAAATTTAACCTGTGGTGGCACTCTTTTTGGTCTGAAATCATTTGATAATCCATGTGCCATACAGTGACATGTTTGAACTGATCGAGTTGCAACGGTCTATCAGTGTAGTCAAATTCTTAGGGAATTTATATTTGATACGCTGATATCAAGGTAGCAAAGTTCTATGACCATTTTGATTGAGCATGACGCGCTCTCTCTCTCTTAAAAGGAACTTCCGTTTGTAAGTTACTGCTACCCAGGACAAGTGTCAACTTGACTGAAAATTCTCTGTTGACAACAAAAGCCAATTATTTGTTTAAATCCCATGTCTTAATTGAATGAGCTTTAGCTGACCATATTCCTCATCCTTGTTAGCTTGACCGGAAAACAGTATCCATCGCATTCCGTTTCTTGAGGGCAAAAACTCCTGAACAGAGGGCGGCCGTGGACTTGGACACTCACTACTCAACGGTAAATAAATAATTTTGAAGTCTGTCAATGTGGTGGGGTTAATTGTAGGAAGGTGTTTTACACAGATAGATTCTAGGAACGTTGGGTGCATTTCCCTTTTCGCAAGTATTTCATATGGTCAGTCTTTGATTAGTCTTTCTTATCTGCAGGAGTATCTGGAGGAGTATGTAGGGTCTAACACCCGCAGGGCAATTCTATACCAAGTAAGAGATGTCAGACTAGGTTGAATGTTGTAGTTAGGCTTCATTTAACTTATTACATTAACAAAATGAAGCGACTTTAATAGTTAAGCGGTTCTGTTAAATGGACATGCTTTTTTGAGGGCAGACATGATATAAGTTGGAACCTCAAAGGCTCCATGTCTGAAGGTCAGCTCGCAGGATATATTTCCAAAACATGTTTAGAACTTTGCATTTGTAAAGGAAAATGGCATGAATAAGCCAGCAAGATTGCCTAAGAATTAGAGTTGGAACCTCAAAATCTTCAAGCGTGAAGGCATGTACCATGGCCTTGAATAAAAGGGTTGCATATCAGATATCGAGTTTGAATGTCTACGATGCAACCCAAATCAATCTTAAAGGATTGCCTAAGAATTAGAGTTTGAATGTTCCTTTGAAACAAGACCTTTTTTGCCTTATTTGATCCTTGACATGTCATGGCATTGAAAGTTGACTTCAAGGGCATACTCGTCTCTCATGCAGGAATACGTCAAAGCTATATCAGCAAGTGGGATGCAATCCCCTTATGGCTTTGAGGGTCAAGTCAATGCATGCTGGAGACATAAAATGACCCCGAGAGAGATTGAAATGATCCGTTCTACTGGATTCCTTGTGTCCGTCATCCATGGAAGGTAGCATAGACATGCTAAGCCTTTAATTTACTTTCAGGACTCCAACACTGAACTTTGTGTATACGATAGCATTAGTAGCAATGTGAAGGAGGATCCTGTAGTGGCCGGGAGAACAACAGCCTAATAGAGGAAAAGCAGTTCAGAATTTCAAACATTATAATGGCTTAACTTGAGCAATCACTATAAATGCAGAAGACACAAATGGGTAGTTATGGGAAATCTACCCCAAATTGTTGAATGCTATACTAAGTTAATTATAATGACAAATACACAAGTCGGGCATCCATCTAAAATCCGATTTCTGGCATCCATGTAAAATGCAATTTCTGAGCAGCTTCGGCTTGTCTCTTGTGTCTATGGAATTCTTCTGTCTTAACTATTGTCTTTTTTATCCCATATCTAATGGAGGTGGCTCGTCCAGGATCCAGTTGACTACATATTACATTATAGTTCCCCAGAGAACTGTGCTGATTTAACTTCATTTTTTTTGGTGCTAGGCACGATGTCATAGCACAGATGTATTATGCAAGGAGACTTGCAGAGAAGCTCCACCCATTCGCTAGAATGGTAGACCTTCATGGAGGGCATCTAGTGAGTCATGAGCGGACTGGAGAGGTAACGGTTTATTTCTGCTAGAAATTTTTATGGGAATGTGAATGGTTGGACTAAGCTTTGTTCTATGGGGTGCTGCATACCATGAGCAACAGTGTACTAGAACAGGTGAAACATTCTGGGGAAAATTTTTTAAAGATTGAATTACGGTGTGAAACAATTAAGTTCTTGCAGTGAATTGGATGTTGAAGAGGTTGATTAATGTGGCTCATGAGAATACTACAATTTCTCTCAATTCACCATTGGTTTTGAACTACAAGAAGAACAGTGGGTAAAATTTTTTTAATGGGATATATATTAGACTCTCAAAACATTCCCTGGTTCAGTCTGTGTCATAATAATGTACTGCCGAGCTAATTGAGCTTCCTCGTTATTAAAAAAATTTGTACTGGCTAGCTAGTGGCTTTGGGATTTTGAGAAAAGACAATGTTACAGAAGTGTAAATTGTTATAGTTTTCCCCATTTATACTTTGGTCTCATCAAATTATGCCTATAAGAGATCAGAAGCCTCCCTGTTCCTTGGCACGAGATTCTGTTGGTCACTTTGAGCATCACATTGCCCATTAGGCGTCTGGTAAATTGAATAGAATGACCAAGGAAATCATTGAGTTACTCGGACTTTTCAGGTCAATCAAGCTCTTCTTGAGTTGATCAAGGCATCCGAAATGAAGGTCAGCCCAGAGGACTGGACTAACTTGCCTACGAAAAGTCCTGGTGAGTACTTCTATCCTCAATTGACTCAATTTTGCATGTTGCTAACTTCATTGAATATAATGCTAAGGGATTCTTCATGAAGGACTACAAGTATATGGGTTCTTGACCTTCCAACTGTTTTTCTGTGGGGATTGTCGATGCACAATGTCTAGGCTGTCTCATTATACATGCTATTCTGGCACCGAAACGATAATTCCTAAGCTTACACCTTTTTTGTACATGGAAAGTCCCCGACTACAAGCTAGCTTATGTCGGAGCTCTTAAGGCTCAGCGTTTGGACCATCTCCCAGCCAAAGCTACCTCCTTAAATTCACCTGACCAAATCAAATCAATCCTAAAGGCAATTTATCGCGTGATAGTTGAAAGTCTCTTTGGTCATTAGTTCTGCTGACATAGAATTTCTGAAGATCTAAGCATGTTGAGCCACTTGAAATGGTTGAGCACGAGGAAATATGCGGTTTCTCTTTTTGTCAGAACGAAATAGCCAATTTGACTCGTCCATTTACTGATGATTTGCCTACATTTCTTTTAGGGTGGATAAGGACAAAATTCGCATTAATAAATAACACCGGAGGTGGAAGCAACGTCTCTATTGCGTACAGCACGCTAGAGAGGCTACACATTTTCCTGCTATACTTCTTCAGCGTGTTTGTGTTGGTATTTGAATATGGAAGAAAAGCCATACGAAGCCTCAAGCCTGTCAAAGTCGGAGCTTCCCTGACATAGCGACATTCAGAGAAACCTCTTTTTAATCGGTGATTGTACATTTAGCCGTTGAGTACGTTCAACATGTAACTAATCGTTTGTTCCCCTGTTTATCCGAGATCTCACGTGTTCATATGACTTTGGGTTGCAGGTTTTTCTGATCTTTTTACCTTATCAGCATCACTCTTATTTACCGGAGCAGGTGGCTCGGTTGAGAAAACTAGCATTTTATGCGACAACAAATGGAAATTCAGGAGTGAAGAAGAACGAGAGACGCCAATTCGTGGGCGGGTATTTTCAAACCGGAGGACGAGAAGGAACTCAAACTTTCCGGGTTCTGTCTTCCATGCGAGAGTCAAGATGCAGTAAATACTTCTGTATCTAAGAGACAGAGAAAGCTTAAAAAACACCATCTCTGTAATACAGAATGCTTTCTAATACATCTGCGGATTATTGAATCCTTGCGCCTCTAATCTCGATGTTCCTAGCTTGCAAAGTAATAATAAGGTTTATCTAATCACAACGCAAATGCTAAAAACCCCTCGGTTCAAACAATGCCCTTCCTAGCTCCAACCAAGTGCTACACCATGTTTTCTTTCAACTCACAACTAGGGCAGAAAAATACCGGACTGACTTGAGGAAAATATGTTACGGGAGTGCCAACGATGGGACTTCTTCTAAAGTTTCTGGCATGTAGATACCCTCGAGAAGACGAAAATGGAGGGGAGAGACTGTGGAACTCATGCGGTTCGTTATGGCAGAAGGTGATGAAGAGATCATGCAAACTTAATGAAACAATCAGCTATCAGGCGACTGACGTATATACTGCTGCTGAGTGCTAAGCTAACCCATGTAAAAGGGGAAGGTGGAAAGATCAAGAAGGGAAGCGTCCATGCGCTTGCAATTTCACCAATCTAATGAACGAAGCTAGCTTCAATCATTTCAATGACGCGAGCACACAGATTGAGCATGTCATGGAGGTGACTAACGATATTTGTATTAACACGGCATGGCTGAGGCAGGGCAGGAACAGGCTTGACTGATTCGGATCAACCGCGCAAGGAATTCATCAAACAAGGCAAACCCGAATTCAAAAGCAGCACAAAAGAACAAAGGAGAGAACGAATCAAAGTAGGGGGAGGAAATCACCCCGGTGGACGAATCCTGCAAACTCAAGAGTCGTGTCCGTCTAAGCAAATCGTAAGTCAGCGGGCAAAAATGGCGCGCAAACAAAGGAAGAAAGAACTCTCGGAAGAAAGCAGAACCCAAACGAGAAAGACGTATGAACCATGAACGATGCTGGAGGATGCTCCTCTTACATGCAAACTTTAACGGACCCATACATAACACTCAGCAGAGAGAGAGAGAGAGAGAGGTGAACTTGCCGGAGGAGGTGGTGGCCGCCGGTGGAAGATGAAGGTGAAGATTATTACCGGGGCGCAGTGCTCTTGCTCGCCAAGAAGAAGAAGAAGACGAAGAAGAAGAAGAAGGAGAGGAAGGAGGGAGAGAGAGAGAGAGAGAGATGGGCATCAAGTGAGAAGAGAAAGAGATCGTCAAAGGCCAACCGTCTGCATCGAAGGTGTTTTACGAGGTTGGAATATACCTTCGTTGCTCCTGAGGAATATCTCTTTCTTTCTTGCCAGTCTTCACATGCTTCCCCCTCTTCTCCTCCCTTTCCTTTACCTCCACGTGTCTCCTTCGTTGGGGCCAAATTCCCGTTGCCATTTTTTTTTATATTTAAAATCAATTTTAATAAATTAATCTCGTCAAAACCTAAATTGCTATCTGGTTTTCCAAAAAAATATATATATAAAAAGAAACTATGCATAAATCTCTTGGCAACGAGGGGAAAAAAAATTAAAATCGCTCTTTCCCGGTTTTCTGATACTCTTCTGCGAAATAGAACATGTCTCGAGTAGGTACCGAATGTCCACTCATGTCTTGTTATCGCGCTTGTGGGGCGGTGGCTAATGTCACTCATCGTCATTGCCCAAAAAACTTTTAACTTTTTTATTTGGATTACATTATACCTATCGAGTTATTTTACTTTTGGATTTGCGATGCTTTGGCAAAGTTTTCAATCGGGTTTCACCTATATATTTTTGTTACCTCATCTACATGTCTAAACTGAAACGTAAGCTCGTTCCATATCATGAATTTGCCAGTAACATATTCAATGGAGTGCGATTTTTTTTTTTTAGCATTTCGAGGTTTGATGCCAGTATCGCTATTTTACTTTGATTAATTTGATCTATAAATAGAATTTTTGTTGCAGGCAATGAATTCTCAAAATCGCCAGCTCGTATTTTGTGGACCAATCCCAGATCGACTTGGAGGGAGGGCTCAGGGGTTCAAGGGCCCAATCAAGAACCGCCACCCGCACTTTGGGCTCGAGGCCCAAAAACGACGCCGCTCGCTGCTCCCTAAATACGCCTCGTCGTTTCGCTCAGCTTAAACCCTCCTCGGCAACTCTCCGTCTTTGCCCTATCGTGCCTCCCGTTCTGTGCTTCCCACTTGCTTGGAGCTTGGACTGCGAAGCTGCAGGAAGGAGGAGCTCCAATGGCTGCCCAACCCAAGGCCTCCTGGGAATTTAGCTGGTCTCTCTCTCTCTCTCTCTCCTCTGTTCTTGACGTTATACTCTTTTCCCATTTCGTCTTTCATCTTTTCTGTTAGCTGATGTGTTGCCCATGTTTGATGTTGTGATTAGCGATTCATGTGAGCGTCCGTATCAATCTCGTACTAGTCTTGTGGCCCGTGAAATCCTTCCTTTCTCGCTTCTTTTGAGGTGTCGTGGCTTACCGCGAGTTGCCCATGTGAAGTTTCGGAAGCTTGGCAGAAGAAAGCTTCTAACTTGCATATTCAAGATGCGTTTTTTGCAGAATGTCTTCGGTCTTTTTTGTCTTTGTGCCGGCAAGTTTTACTCGATCGGCTCTTTTGGCATATATGTTTATCCGCGCATCATCATCCACCACCACCGCTACTTCAGAATAATCAGTATTCAGAATAATACAGTGCAAGCAGAGATAAGCACCAAATCTAATGTGGGTATAGCTTGTGGTGTTTGGAATTAGACCTTACATCGACCTCACGACTCTCATATCCTGCGCTTTAATGATCGTGCGACATATCCCAGTTCTGCTTAGTGTACTTTTGAGGATGGGTTTCGCTAAAAGAGGATATTAAGCCTTGCAAATGTCACATTAATATCATAAATTCCCCTATTCTTGAAGTCACATCCTTTTTGCAGTGACTTGCAAGTAGATTTCGAGTCCGATGAGAAAGCTTCCATGGTCTATGCAGCATTAGCTGTTGATAAAGAGGTATCTTTCGTGTGCTTCAGTGCTTTTATCTGTAAATGTTTGGTAAAATTTTGCTTATGCGATTTTCCATTCAATGGCAGTTGCAACCAGACAAAGTGAAGAGGAACATGTCAGTTTCTGATGGAAAGCTTTCAGTGTGAGCCTCTTCACGACTATCAGTTACAGGATTTTGGGGTTTTGTAACTAACAATGCACATGCTTGTATGTGTCTGGAGAGAAATTCAATTGAGGCTCGTTTTGTCTTCTGAGTATCTCATACCTACTCAGATAAAGCCACGCCTATCACTCTTCGTTCTACTTTCTTCTTCTACCACATATGTATAAGCATTTAGAGTAGAAACAGCATCGATACCTATCAAGTTCTCGTCGTTGTTGAAGAGTTGACCAACCTTGATTCACTGATTTGTTTACTCTCTGTATTGATTGCAGACGGTTCGAGGCAGTTGAGGCGAGATTTCTTCGAGCATCTTTCAGCTCTTTTGTTGATGTGCTTACACTTGCCACAAAAACCATTGAAGAATTTGGAGGAGGAATGGTGTTGTGATGCTTGCTATATGCTGAATGCAAAGTGTTATGTCATGTATTCTCACTAGCTTGCCTTTTGGAAATTCTCTTAACTACAGGATGAGTTGCCCCGGTCTGTGTAGTATACTTTCCTAATTTTAGATTTATCAAATTATTAGTTAACACTTTAGCTTTCATAGAATCATGTAAAGAGACTATATTACGCGAGATTTTTGGCAGATATGCAAATCCAACTGCAATGCTTAAGCGGAAACACGTCCAAATTCAGTTCCATGGGGTATGATGAACTGATTAGTGAATCATACTCTTTCACAGTGTTCACATGCTTTGAGCTTCGAAGACAGAGATCTCCTAGTCAGGACATAATGTTCATTGCCCAAGTATGTGAACATGTTAAAAAGATTTGAACAGAGTTTCTTGCTGGTTCGGCACTTTTAGATGCATTTCTTAACATTATTTGTAGAGATATTCTTTCGACCGAGGCAGAACTTAACAAGAGGTGTCAATAAAATGCACAAGTCCTTTCATTCTAATTGTGAATCTTGTTTGCAAGTTTCTTAGGGATAAGCACCTTCGGTTTCATCCGGAAACTGAGAATGAGTTGCTCTAGAGCTTGAGGAATAAGACAAAACACGTTTGGTTCATACGAGCTCCTGACAGAAATTTCCTCGTGAGTGTGCTGCAAACCGCCCTGTGGACATTTGGGGCAAATTTGTGGCAATCGTTATAAAGCTCTCTCCAAAGCATTTGCGTATCTTGACGTATATAACTTAGGGGGTACATTTCATCCAGCATGAGTCGTGATACTAAGAAAAGCGTGGCTATGGATGTGAACTCATTGATTTTCTCTGAATCGAAAGAGACCACAAATGATGCTACCAGGAACTAGGAAACCAACATGACCCAAGCAGCAAATCAATGAATTCCACACACTTGCAAAGAATCCAAGCAAGAAAAGAGACATGATGTAACGGCGATACTTACACCAGGTACTGCTCATTGGGTGGTCATGTAAAATTGTACAGGCAACATACCATAACACGAGGCTGTGCTGTAAGCATACATAAGAAAACTGATTGCTACATACCGTGATTGTGAAAACCAAAAAACCATCGTTGGAAAAATAAATTTATCAGACAAGGACATGGCTTAGAAAAAGAAGAAAAAAAGGAAGAAAAATCAATTGGACACTCCTTCCTCCGCATCTGTGCCCTTTCTTTGTTTCATGATCCTCTATCCCTCAATATTCATCCAAGTAAGTATATAGCATGTCATCCTTCTTCGACTTGCGGCGACTAAGCAAAGCCTTGAGTAGACGTTTACTTTTGCTGGGGTGTCGATCGATCTCCTTACCATTCTCCTTCTCGGCATGCAATCGCATTGAAGAAGATTTTCTCGGCTCTGAAGGATACTGCAAGAAGTAACGCGATTTCTCAGTATTCAGATCTGGAGCAGTGGAATTCAAAAAGAAAGCTGATGGATAAAGGGATTGTTTTACACTTACTCGACGACCTACAATAGAAAGATTTGGAGTGGTTGGCCTACTAGGGTTGGGGGTAGTCGGCCGACTCGAGTTCGGAGTCCCCTGTCTGCTGGAGAGTGATCCGGAACGCAAGAGTGGGAATCGGTTTGGTGATACTGTCCGTTTATCTGATTTACGCAGGTAAATATCAAGAAGACTCTTATCAGATAATTCAAGAGAGGAGCAGTTTCAAATAAAATCAGGAATGTGAAGAATATCCAAAAAACCTCAAAGATCACCACCAAACATGCTCTTAGTGAAAGTAACATGGACATACCTAATTCTTTTTTAGGCATGGATGAGGTAAAAGAAAACGTTCCAGATCGCTGAGGAGGTCGAGGAGATGGTGATGGAGAGCGACCTTTACTGTATGAAACAACGTGAAAATACGAATGATTTAAATTGTCCTAGCATGCTTGCAAAGAATTGGAATGCCAATATGAAGTTGATACCTACCTGGGAATAGATTGAGTAGGAGTATCTGTTATGGTGGCTCGGATGGCTTTAGGAAAACAATCAAGTAATAATAAGTATTGTTCATGATCAAATGTTGCTCCAAACTAACTCCTTCAGTCAAAGAGAAAATTGAAATAAAGCAATCTACCATGTTTAAACTGATGCCAGTCATCCTCATCATCCAGGCTGCAACCATACTTCAATTTACTACCATCAGAACCGCGCATTGTCTCTCCAACTGATCACAGACGACGGATTATAAGCATCTAATACATCTACATCCATAATCATAGAAAGGACAAACAATTAAACATAGGTTGATATGTTCACAACCAACCTGGTAAAATATACCGCTTGTGGTACTTGGGGGTATCGATAACCAGAGACTGCTGGGAGCGGCCCTCACGATCCATATACTCTTGGCATGTTCGAAGTCTCTAAAATGCAAATCAAATAATTAAAGAAGAATGTAAGGGCTTACTTGAACTTCGGTTCGTCTACAATGCACAAAACAGTCAGCAATGCTCTGAAAGTTTTGTTACTCATAGAACAAGCTGTATAACACTAAATGGACTACAACTTGAGCAAACTGCCAATAAAAGCACATAATCCATGCAGAAAACAGCCACTGATTCTCAAGTGACAGCTCTGAATGAGTACAAGCCGCAATACATTTACATACAATAGTGAAAACTGTGATGATAGAAGGTCCGTCAAACTCGAAGCCACCATACATATGCATCTCATAAGAGAGACGAACTTTAGCAGTTGTTCCCTTTTTTTAAATCGGTAGTACACACTTCATTCTGACCAAAAAACAAATGAACAATTCATTGAAGTCGCATTAAGGGGGTGTTGAAAATCTTTAAGCCGGTGCTCCATTTTATTTGAATTAAACTACCTTAATATGAATATTATCTGAAAGTGGAAAATTATTGGACCAGATGAGGCAAACTTTTTATGGCCGTCATTATATGATGCAGCAGACCCTGGGTGACTCCAACTTTTAACTATTGCCAGGACCAACAAAAGATCACATAGTATATCAGTCAGCCTCCATCTGAAATGGTACCCTAGATAACAGAAAATTCAACATACTGCACAGTTTTCTACTCAGACCCTTCCTCGCTCTATGTCCAACCGACATTAAAATTTCACATGAAATTGAACAATGTTGGACATTCTGAATGTTCAGGAAATTATCTCATACTCACAATTAGAAGATACTAGTTCAACATAAGCTATAAGTTCGGCATTCTGATAAAATCACCTTCACACTCCAGTGAACTTTTGCACCATTTCAATCTCGACATCAGACAAGAGGTTAGGCACCTCAATAACAACTCTATAAACTTCATAAGAGAAAATTCCTAAAGCATCAATTTATCTTCAGCAGTTACACACATGGAGAACAAAATATAAGAAACAATCCTTCCCAGGTGTTTTAGCAAAAAAAAAATCCTTCCCAGATTTACCTGCTCAATGCAAGATACACGAAACTCCGTGCCAGAAACCTCATCAACCTTTTCATCAAGGAGATCATTAACCTTGTAAGTAACAGAACCTAAGTGATCCACAGTATTCACAAGAGCTTTTATGGCATAATCTCTTAATGTTTCCACCACTCTGCATACAGAACACAGTGAATTGCCAAAAAAAAAAAAGGTTAATATGGCTTAAAAAGCCGCCCATGCAATTGTTGGTGTATCTACATTTTGGCAAGGAAGTCATTTGAACTGCTCACATTTGTTTTTGGTCATCATTGGTATATGACATTTCAAAATACTCAGCTGCTGAGTATAGTTGTGTCCTCAGATTTCTTAAATCCTGAAATAACAGAAAAGTCCAATCAGAAAACCAAACATTTTGTCTCGAGGAACACAGTAAGATAAGTGATCCAGTAGTTTAGTATAAAGGAAGCATGAAGAATAGCCACGGGGTTAGCTGGTGAATAAGAACTGCATGCCGTGTTAAACCACGTCACGCAGTCAGATGCATGGGCGAATTCCATTTTGCATCTTGAAATTCAGTCTCGATCTCATTTTGCTCCCTTAAAATATTTATCTCACTTCGACCACTGAACATCACTGATTTGAGTCACTTTAACCTCACAACTTCTTCTTGTGCTAATTTGGAAATCATTAACTAGGCATGCCCTGTGATTGAGATGTCTCCTTCCAATAAATACATATTCCCTCCATCCCCCTTGCTCTGTCACTCTCTCTGTTTTGGCTACTAATTGGAGAGATTCCCTGTTTTGCACATGTGTAACTTTATATTAGGCAAATCTTTGCCATTACTATGCCTTAGCTCTCATATTTTCCTACTTGTTCGAGTAAGAATGGTTACCGTGAGCACCACATACTTCTGTCTAAAACGTAAGCGTCTTTAACAGTGCGAATGTGGACAAACAGACACTAACTCTTGGCAAGCAAACGAGACACATACTTTTCAAGAAGGCAAAATGAGAATAAAACCAACTCTCGGGGAGCAGAGTGACATTTTCTCGAGATAGTTTGACAGTTAGGCATAGCTATAAGCAATGTCATGACAATTTCATGGACAATCAAGTGTTATGAGGACTAGAGCACACTAGGTTTCCTCAATAAACCCTTTAAACATGTCAAGATCTCATCAAGTGGATATCACTCGAGACATTCTGAAACTAGCTCAACTATCAAGGGACAAACAATTGAATCATTACTTTTGCCTTCTTGTTTCCCAAGTGTCTCTGCATCAGAAAATGTTGTATGCACACGTACTACTGAACCAGAACACACTAGCTCATTTCTTCATCGTCGCACCTATTGCTTACCATTCATCTACTTGGCTACACATGTTAGTCTACATTGGTAAAAGTCTCTCTGGTTGGAAGATCAACGATACCAATTAGAGGCTACACCATTCCATTAAATCAACTTACCTGACATCGACGTCGCTACATGTGGTTCAACAAATAGCAACAGCTAGAAAGGTGAGGGATCACACCGAGCAGCTCAAATTTTCAACTGTCCAGGGAGATGCTAAGCACAGCCAGAGATTACTGAAATGCACAATTATGCGAGACAAGATTACCTTGAGACTATCCGAGAAGAGCAAGCTCTGCTGCATAGAGACCTCATCATAATTGGAAGCTTCATGAGAGATTGGATACGAAGATGCTGTCATCATTCCCATGAGGATGGAGCTGGGAGTTTCAATGCCTCAGGCTGCAGCAAGTTACTGTAACAGTTCAAAGTCTTTTCCATTTTGCATTTGAAAATATAAGCACCAAAAACAAACACCCAGAAACACGCCCAGCTTGAAATTGAGCGGATGGCATTGTAATTCCACCAGCATTAAGAACCAGAAGACCTTTGAATGCACAGTAGAAAAAGAAAGAGGAAGAGACAATGTGTCGATAAAAGAAGAATCTATTCTTCCAACCATTAAATAAGCTCGGTGCAGGAAAAATAATAGAAAATTAAGATGGGGCAGCTGATACTTGCCACAATCTTACAGGAGCACAACTACCCGAAACCAAAATATCAATTAAACTATAAAGCAACGAAATTGAAACTTAAAAAAAGAAGAAGAAGAAGAAGGAGAAGGAGAAGCAAAATCCCTTGCATACAGACATTGAGACAAGCTGATGGTGAATCTTCGACTACACACCACATATATCAAATTCACTAAACTGCGAACCAAACCCAATCCTCGGAAATCATGGAAAGGCACGAAAGTTCTCGAACAGACCAAAGCCAAAACAAAGTTCCACAACCAAGAAGCCGCCGAATCGAGAGCTGTGCACGACCCATTTGAGGAAAAGCACCAATTAAGCAAAAACCGGTCATCCAATGGAAGAAGCCGAGTGCATTTTTTAACCACACCAAAAAAGAAAAGCCGTGCGCTGAAGCTTCCGCCACCAAAGACTAACCTTGGCGTTTCGCTTGGACAAAGAAGCACCCGGGAAACGAACCGTTAGCTCGCCAGGCCGAAAAAGTTTCAAACGCCGCCAACACCGCCACCGCCAACACCGCCACCGCCACCACCGCCACCATGAACGCGAAGGCTCAGGAGGAGGTTAAAAAGGCCAAAAGAGTACGCGAGCAGGCCATCTCTTCTCCTCCGCCCGCGATGCGGGGCCTACGGCATCCTTCGTTTGGTACGTGATTTTTGACAAAGCAGGCATAAGACGACAAGGCCTTTGGTCCCGTCACCCACAGTTTCGAGGGGAAGTGGGGAGCGTGGAGGGGCAGGGCGTCGATGGGCAGAGCTTGAATACGTCGAGAGAGAGAGAGAGAGAGAGAGAGAGAGCGATTGAGGAGAGCACGTCGGTGCAACGGAGAAAGAGACGATTTTTTTTTCTCTCCTTTTTTCTCGAGGTTGGGATGGAGAGTCGGGGATTTTTTCTATCTTTTTTTCGGGAAAACCCATCACCTCGGTTTTGTATTCATAGACCAAACATTTTGCAGTACAAATTTCCTTTCATGTCACAACCGTCTCGTCTCGGTCACATCTCCAAACAAAAACAAAAAACCCCATCGTCTCTTGTTTTTTTTTTTCCTATAATTTTCCCGAAATTAGATGTAATTTTTCTATCACGACGAGAACAATGGAGCGAGAGTCTTTGTCCGGCTCAAACGAAATTCTAATCGCATCGAATAGGTTCATAAACTATGTGTTTGGGACAGAATTTGAATGAGAAATGCAGATAACGCGAACCGAGCTAATTTGTTGAGGCTACAAGGGTTGCTTTGCGATGGTTTTTTTTGGACCTTTAGAGCTGAACAAACGGGCATGTGCAAAGCTTAGTTTGTATCCATAGACGAAACGGTTGCGATGTAAATTTCCTTCGTATCGCGACCGTCTCGGTCACATCTCGAAAAAAAAACAAAATCGCCCGTCGTCTCATTTTTTTCCCTATAATTCTTCCAAAATTAGATGTGATTTTTTTTTTTATCACGACAAGGACGATAGAGCCGCTCTTTCTCCGGCTCAAACCCTCCTTTAATCGAATCGGACAAGTTTAGATACCATATGTTCGGGAAAGAGTTGGAACGAGAAACGGAGACGACAATGCGCGGATCAAGCTTAATTCGTTCGAGGCTGTAGGGACTACTTTACGACGCTTCTTTGGACCTTTTGAGCAGAAGAAAACGGGGTCCCGGGGCAAAAGCTGAATGGCCACATGATTATGCCCGGCGGGCCATGGAGGGGTCCCGCTCGGTGCTGGTCGTCTTCTTGCCTTGATTAGTGGAAGAGCGGGAGGAGCGATTTTATGACCTTCGAGCCTGCCTTGCTTTCGCGGGATTTGAACGGCGACGCTCGTCTCGCATGTCTCAATCTTTTTGAGCAAAGAGGGCACGACCCCCCCCACATCCTCCTCATTCATGTGTCCTTTCAGCCTCTCTCGCCTGCTCTTTCTCCAATTGCTTCGTGCCGAAGCGATGTTACGTTGGGTGAGATTTTATGGCTCTAGCTCGGAGTTAGTTGGGCGTTAATTCTCGAGCTCCCCGCCGAAAGCAACAGTACCCGTCGCGAGCTGATATGACCATTCCCCCTCTCCGGGCCAATTTGTCTTTTGCCCGACGCGCATTCTCGACCTGAATATTGCCGAGCACGATCCGGGTCTCGCAGCGGTCGAGTTCCGATTTCACGCCGTCGTGGGCATTTTTTAAGAATGCATGATCAAATGTGACGCATTCTGAATGGTACGGAAATTCGAACGACGACATTGTTTGTTGATGACATGGACCGGCATCAGATCATACGTCATGGACGGGTGAGAAAATGTGCCCGAAACATATCGTTTGCTTGCAACGCCAAAAGAAGGGGAAAAAAGAAGAAAATTGGAACACCGACCCTTTGGCATGTCGAATGCCTTCATTTTTTTTTTTTTGCAATGCCTTCGTTCACACGCACCATATCAGAGGGGAACGCCCTTGGAAGGCACGCACCTATCGTTGTTCTGTTGCTTTCGAGTTCTAACTCCACCTTCCTCACAAAAAAACCTACCAGTAAACTGTTATAGCCAATGGTCCGACCAAAAAAAAAAAAACCATTATAGCCAATAGGAGAAAATTACATAGATGGTCCCCGTACTTTGGCTCAATTTTGCAATATCGTCCCTAAACTTTTAGCTTGTTCAATGTAGTCCCTAACCTTTAGCCCAATGTGTAATGTTGTCCTGACATTGAGCACTTTCGTGTAATCTAGGGGTTAGATTGAACATGTATCAAAAGTTTTTGAACCAGAATGAACAAACTAAATGTGTAGGGACGACATTGCATATTGAGCCAAAGTGTAGGAACCATTTGTGTCATTTTCCCTATCCGATAAGGTCCCTCCATTTTCGGGTCTATTTAAGATTTTTAGCCCTTTTAGAGGTAAGATCAACTCACCCATCAATCACACGGACAAACCGACCGTTAGAGAATTCCCAATATGCACAAGACATAATCCCCGTAATTCCCCAAGAAATTACCTGCGTATATTGTCCGGACAAATAGTCGTCCATGGACGAGGCGGCGG
The DNA here is from genome assembly GCA_031216235.1 of Syzygium jambos. Taxonomy (NCBI): domain Eukaryota; kingdom Viridiplantae; phylum Streptophyta; class Magnoliopsida; order Myrtales; family Myrtaceae; genus Syzygium; species Syzygium jambos. The sequence goes on along the minus strand of CM062230.1, from coordinate 3,702,577 downwards.
TCCGTATGCATCCCAAAAAAGCTCTAGCGGCGTGCTTGAAAAACTTTCGGGGCATGCATCATCCGATAAATCGGTCGTAACGAGGTAACCATTGCGGGTCCCTCGATTGCGAAATGGATTAACCCCATCTTTGATCCGGCCAATAACGTGAATCCAATTTGACATGCATTAAGCTAGCCCGGGATTTTTCCTTCACTCTAATGTCAAAAATGGGTTAAGCAAGACCAAAAGTCCAAAACCATAGTCAAAAGAATAATGGCGTTGCGGTAGCCCATGAAGTTAGGCCGCTTCTTAGGCGAGATTGTCAACGTAGGGGGACGTGACAGCAGCGACAATCATGGGTTGTTCTTTTGTTGTGTGCAGCTTGGGAAGGAGGAGCGCAAGAATGTCATCACGGAGTTTCCGACCAGCTTTCTGGTATCCCAATCACACCTCGCTCGCCTCATGTTCCTCTGCCCATGCGTTCCATAGTTCTGCATTTTCATCCCCCCCATCCGCAGACAGCTTTCCTACGCTCGAGCAGCTCCTCCTCAGCAAAGAACGGACCTTGCTTCCATGGAACTTGGATGGACAAAAAAGGGAAAGGAAAAAAAACGAAAGTCCCCAAGAATTCTTATTTCGATGTCTTTGCTAATAGAGACCGGCCGATCCATCTTGCTTTCGTGGAAAGATTGTTGCAGAACAAGACCGATGGTCCTATTTCAACAGCTTTGTCAGTGAAAATTGATCGGTTTTCAACCGTTTTTTTGGCCATCGAATCAATCGTCATCGTTCAAGTTTCAAATGTCCTCCGTCATTTGAAGGATTTTCATTTGATTTCTCGTCGTTAATATATGAATTCGGTTGAATTATCGAAATAAAAGCGAGCGATCGCGAGTCGGAACAATTCCGAAAAGGGTGCGTAGGAGAATGCCCGGAGATACGGGAGATTGATATAAGTGATTAAATCATTCTCATTTAATTTTCGACAAAAGCAGAAAAGAGAGGACGAAATAGGAGGATGCTGCTCTTTAGCACGTGGAACAGTCAGCGTTCACTTTGTGGGACAAGGGGACATTCGTTCAAAGCGTGAAAGACGAAATTAAAAGGTCAAATGGACGTAATCAGTGCCGTGATTGGCGCATGGTGGTTAGGTCCCACCCTGTCAGAAGAAAATTAATAATTGTCTCCTTCAATTTTAAAGCGCCCCTTTTTTTTTAATTTGTAATTCCGTCCGTGGTGATTAATAGTGATTGTTTGGTCCT